>PVKU01005185.1:0-128803 GCA_004027475.1 Anoura caudifer
TAAAGGACACATGGACAAAACCAAGGGGGAAGGAGGAAGAAAGGGAGGGAGGTGGGTTTGGAGGGGGTGGGGAGAAAATACAGACAACTGTAATTGAACAACAATAAAATAATTTTAAAAAATACAATTCCTTAAATAAAGTGCAACACAGGCAAATTCATATAGTTCACTATCTTTTCCAAAATTGTAAGTGTTAATATTGCAGTATGATAAGATTTGATGCTATCATTTGCTCAAATACCAGTCACAGGGGTGCTTTTCTATTGGTAGTAGTAGCCATTCATTATTGTTTACAGAATTATTACACTATGTGTTTATTGGAAAGTTGCCCTGAAGTTATATTTTCTAATTTTCTAAGTTAGTGAAGAAATATGGGATATAACCCTATTCCAAAATCAACCTTTATATACTGCAGCAGTCAACAATACTTTGTATCACACCATTTATGGATTTTGACCCTAGAATAGGAATCAAAAAGGACAAGGATTCATACAAATATGATGTTGGTCTTTTAAATATTGGCAGACAGAAGTTTATTTCTTCAATCTGAAATTTCCATTTGTTTTGCAGCCAAAATGAAAATGGTCCATAAAACAAAATACCAAAGTATTTGAAAGAAAATGGAACCCACTATTGAGAACAAATCTTCACCATTCTGTAAACGTAAGAGAGATTTTATTGATGAACATTAATTGCTTAATTTGATTCCCATAACACATAGTTGCTTGTCATCCTTTTCTTAAGCCACATAATGATATTAAAACAGTAAAGTCTTTGGAATCTGAGGGGCTAGGAATCTTGAATTTATATGAACAGATAGTTTATGATCTACACCAACTGTCAGCAGTATGTAAATTGATTTCTTAAGTAATATCTATTATGAAAAACAAACAGAACATAACAACATATCACAAACCATAAACTTTTGTGATAATCAAAACAAAATGAACTAATATACAAAATAAAACAGCCTAGGTATATGGAGCAATAATAGCCTCAGAATCCAATGTGGGTTCTAATTTAAGCCCTGACAAAAGCCATCACAGGACCTCAAGCAGGAAAACTTATCATGATGACCCTTCCATTGGGTCATCATGATAAGTTTTCTGTTAAGAGGAAGGACAGAAGGAAGGCAAGGTAGGGGGGAGGGAAAATATTGAAGGTCAAATTAGCAGAATATTTGGCTATTGGGCACAGCATAAAGAATCTTTGGGCTACCAAAATACACAAAGAAACAAAGGCAAAATCAACAAAACAAAACTAGTCTATTTTTTAAAATTAAATATTTTATTGTTGTTCCATTACAGTTGTTCCAATTTTCTCCCTTTGTTCTCCTGCCAGCCCACTCCCCTGTCCCACAATCAATCCCCTCTCTGTTTTCCATATCCACGGGTCATTTATACATGTTCCTTGACTAGTCCTTTCCCTTTCCTTCTACATTTATGCCCTTCCTGCCTCCCCTCTGGGTCACTGTAGGTCTGTTCCTTGCTTCCATGCCTCTGCTTCTATTTTACTTGTTTGATGCTTTTGTTCCTTAGGTTCCTCTTATAAGTGAGATAATATGGTATTTTTCTTTCACTGAGTGGGTTATTTCACCTACTGTAATACTCTCAAGTTCCATTCATGTTGTCCCAAGAAGTAGGAGCTCCTCTTTCTTTCTGCTGTATAGTATTCCACTGTGTAAATGTACCATAGTTTTTTGATCCACTTATTTATTGTCTTGGACACAGGCTATTTCTAGCACTTGGCTGTTGTAAATAATGCTGCTATGAACATAGGGGTGCATAGGTTCTTTTGAATTGGTGTTTCAGAATTTTAGGGTATAATCCAAGCAGTGAAATTGCCAGGTCAAAAGGCAGTTCCATCTTTGGTTTTTTGAGGAAATTCCATACTGTGTTCCACAGTGGATGCACGAGTCTGCATTCCCAGCAATAGTGCACTAGGGTCCCCATTTCTCCACATCCTCTCTAGAACTTGTTGTTTGTTGATTTCTTAATGATGATGTCTATGGATCCTCTCTATGGCCTCCTTGGAGAAATGTCTGTTCATATCCTTTGCCCATGTTTTAAAAATTGAATTGTGTGTCTTCCTGGTGTTGAGTCATATGAGCCCTTTATATATTTTGGAGATCAAAACCTTGTCTGAGGTATCATTTGCAAATGTGTTTTCCCAAATAGTTGGATCCCTTTTCAATTCGATAATGTTTCTTTCATGGTGCATAAGATTTCAATTTTCAGTACTCCCATTTGTTTATTTTTTCCTTTATGTCCCTTGCTCTAGAGGATATATCAGCAAAAAATATTGCTGTGTGGGATATCTGAAATTTTACTGCCTGTTTTCCTCTAGGACTTTCATGGTGCCATGACTCATATTTAAGTCTTTTGTCTATCTTGAGTTTATTCTGGTGTATAGTGTAAGTTGGTGGTCTAGTTTCATTTTTTTGCATGTACCTGTCCAGATCTCCCAACATCATTTATCAAAGAGGATATTTTTACTCTATTGTATCCTTGTGACCCCTTTGTCAAATATTAATTGACTATAGAGACATGGGTTTATTACTGGGCTCTCTGTTGTGTTCCATTGATGTATGTGTCTGTTCTTATACCAGTACCAAACTGTTTCAACTACTGTAGTCTTGTAGTATAGTTTGATATCACATACTGTGATCCCTCCTACTTTGTTCTTCTTTCTCAAGATTGATGAGTCTATTTAGGGTCATTTATAGTTCCATATAAATTTTTGAAATATTTCTTCCAGATCTCTGAAATATGCCATTGGTTTTTTTAAAGGATTGCATTGAATCTATTAATTACTTTGGGTAGTATGGACATTTTAATTCTGATGTTAATTCTTCCAATCCATGGTGTATGCTTCCATTTATTTGTATATTCCTTATTTCTTTCTTCAGTGTTCTGTAGTTTCCTGAATAAAGGTTTTTACCTCCTCGGTTAAGTTTATGCCTAGGTACATTATTTTTCTTGTTGCTATATTAAATGAGATTTTCCCCCTAGTTTCTATTTCTGATATTTCATTGTTGGTGGACAAAAATGCCATTGATTCCTGAATATTGACTTTGTATCCCACTATTTTCCCAAGTTCATTTATTAGCTCAAGGAGTTTTTTGGTGTAGACTGTGGTGTATTCCATGTACACTATCATGTCATCTACAGATAATGACAGTTTCAATTTCTCCTTTCCAATTTGGATGCCTTTTATTTCTTTTTCTTGTCTGATCACTGTGGCTAGAACTTCCAATACTGTATTGAATAAAAGTGGTAAAAGCAGACACCCTTATCTTGTTTCTGATCTGAAGGGGAAAGTTTTTATTTTTTGCCCATTGAGTAAGATGTTGGCTGTAGGTTTCTTATATATGGCCTTTACTATGTTGAGGTATGCTCCCTCTTTTCCCACTTTGCTGAGTGTTTTTTATCATAAATGGGTTCTGTACCCTATCAAATGCTTTTTTCTGCATCTGTTGATATGATCATGTGATTTTTGTCTTTCCTTTAGTTTATGTGATGTATTATGTTTATTGATTTGTGAATATTGTACCATCCTTGCATCCCTGGGATGAATCTCAGTTGATCATGGTGTATAATCTTTTTAATGTATTGCTGGATGTGGTTTGCCAGTATTTTGTTGAGGATTTTAGTGTCTATGTTCATCAGAGATATACTGGACTATAGTTTTCTTTCCATGTTGTGTCTTTACCTGGATTTGGAATGAGGATAATACCTGCCCTGTATAGAGAGTTTGGGAATCTTCCCTCTTCTTGAATTTTTTGGAATAGTTTGAGAAAGACAGGAGTTAGTTCTTCTTTAAATGTTTGATAAAATTTGCCTGTGAAGCCATCTGGTCCACAGTTTTGTGTGCTGGGTGTTTTTTGATTTCGGCTTCAATTTTACTAGTTGTTATTGCTCTACTCAGGCTTTCTGCTTCTTCTTAATTCATTTTTGGAAGATTATATGTTTTTAGAAATTTTTTCCATTTCTCCCAGGTTGTCTATTTCTTGGCATGTAGTTGTTTATAGTAATTTCTTATCATCCTTTGTATTTCCGTGATATCAGTTGTAATTTCTCTTTTGTTTCTGATTTTATTTATTTGGATTCTCTCTCTTTTTTTCTTCATGAGTCTGGTTAAATCTTGGTCAATTTTGTTTATCTTTTCAAAGAACCAGCTGTTGGATTCACTGATCCTTTGTTTTTTGTTTTTTGTTTTAGTCTCTATGTCATTTTATTCTGCTCTGATCTTGATTATTTCATTACTTCTACTCACTTTGGGCTTTGTTTGTTGTTTTTGCTCTAGTTCTTGAGATGTAGAGTTAGGTTGTTTATTTGAAATATTTCCATCTTTATTTTCTGTATGGCTGTATTACTATGAACTTTCCTCAGGACTACTCCACTGTGTGCCATAGAATTTTGGTTGTTGTGTGTTTACTTTCATTTGTTCCCAGACACTTTTTTATTTGACTTCTTCCTTGAACTCATAGTTAACCCATTATTATTTTAATAGCATGTTGTTCAGTCTCCGTGAATTTGAAAGTGTTTGATTTTTTTCCCTTGAGTTTGGTTTCTACTGTCAAGCCATCGTATCTGAGAAGATGCTTGACATGATTTCAATTTTCTTGAATTTTTTGAGGTTTGCTTTTTGACCTACCATGTGATCAATCTTTGAAAATGTTCTGTGTGCATTCGAAATAATGTAGATTTTGCTTCTTTGCAGTGAAAGTTTCTGTATGTATCAATTAAGTCCATTTGATCTACAGTGTTGTTCATTGTCACAATACCCTTTTTGATTCTTTGCTTCAAAGATCTAGCTATTTTTGACAATGGCTCTTAAAATCCCCGACGATGAGTATGTTGCTGTTGATGTCTTTCTTGAAGTCCTCCAAGATTTTCCTTATATATTTAGGTATTCCTATGTTGGGTGCATATATGTTTATGTTTTATATATCCTCGATGGGTTATCCACTTAGGTTTTATGTAGTATCCTTCTTTGATTCATTTTATGGCTTTTGTTTTCCAATCTAGTTTGTTTGATGTATTTCTAGTCCAGCTTTTTTTTTATGACTGTTTATTTGGAGTATTTTTTTTCCATCCCTTCCTTTCAGTCTGTGTAGATTTTTTGTTCTGAGTAGGTTTCTTATAGACAGCATATATGTGAGTCTTGTTTTCTTATCCATTCAGCTCCCTATGTCTTTTGATTGAAGCATTTAATCCATTTATATTTAATGTTATTATTGATAGATACTGATTCATTGCCATTTTTTTCTTTGTACCTGTTTTCCTCTCTCTCTCTCTTTTTCTTCATTATCTTAAAGTAGTCCATTTAGCATCTCCTGCTGTACTGGTTTGATGGAGATGTATTCTTTTAGCTTTTTTTTTTTTTTTTTTGGTCTGGGAAGCTCCTTATTTCACCTTCCATTTCAACTGAGAGCTTTGCTGGGTAGAGTTTTCTTGATGTAGGCCTTTGCTTTTCATTATTTGGACTATCTCATGCCATTTTCTTCTGACTTGTAGTGTTTCTCTTGAGAAATCAGCGGACAGCCTTATCAGAGCTCCCTTGTATGTTACTAGATGTTTCTCCCTTTATATATTTAAAATTCTCTCTTTTACAGACTTTTATACCCCTTGCTGTGCCTGTGTCCTGTTGTTCTGCTGTGCTGGTTATAGCGGGACATGGCCTAAGCAACAGTGTAGCTCTTATTGTCTGATAAAGGGCCTTTCAGAGCTTTTTCTTCTTTCCCCTGAGGAAGTGTGGGCAGCAGAGGGCTCCTGAGCCTGGCCTCACCAATCTGCAGGTGGAGGTTGGGATCGCTCGTCTGTAAGGAGACAGGCCTAACTACAGCAAATCTCAGGCATTCAGCTCCTGGCCCTCCAGTCCCCAGCCTGAAATTCTCTTGCAGGAGACTCAGGCCCAAACTCTCCACTCTGTACAATCCCCTACTCACCAGCCATGTGAGTTGGGTCCCAAATTCCCTTCAGCATAACCCTATCCTTCTGAGTTCTTTGTTGACAGAGCTGCTGCACTACACATATATGCAAGCACCAGGTCCCTGCCTAATCTTGACTCTTGCCTCAGCTCCTCTTTTAAAAGAGTTTCTGTGTGGTCTCCAAGCTACAGCACCAAGCCCTGGGGGGCCTATTTTCCACATGCACCTCCTCCTCCAAGATCACAAATTCTCTCTCTGTCAGAGCTGGCCACAGCCTACCAGAGCCTTTGACAGTTGTAGATAAAGTTTCTCTCTGGATCCCAGCCAGATGGCTCTGGGAAGAGTCCTGCTGAGATACTATAACAGGGCAGTGGTGAGGTGCTCTCCCTGCTCCCTCCAGTGAGTCTCAGCCTTGGGCAGGTCTGCTCCCACTGTGCTGTTTCTGTAGCTAGTACTTCCTTGGCCATCTCTATCTGCCCCCATAGCTCACGGCTCCTAAGCCAATCCACAGATTCCCTGAATCTGGACAGCAGGAAGTGCTGGGTTGGACAGTGGCAATGGCAGTGGCAGTTGCTCCTCTGGGAGAGCCTGGGCTACCCACTCCCAAGTGCCCTGCAGACAGGTAGGCTCTTGCCCACTCATACACACTCTCCGCACTCTTGTCCACATACACACTCACTCACACATGCTCTCACTTACTCTCTACTGGATTTTCAAGTTGATTGGTATATGGTTTAGCTGCAAGACTGATCTGGGTCTGCAAGCAAGTGGACAGAGCTCCCAGGTACTCTCTCTCCAGCCATCTTGGATCTCCCATAACTAATTTCTAATAAAAACAACAAAATCCTCAAAAACAACAATATAAATAAAAGGAAAGAATGGAAGTACATGATTTTTATATGTAACAGAACTGTGGAAAATTATTGAAGCTTTTATTGTTGTTGTTTTTATTAGAAACTGTTACATGAATCAAGATGGATCTATGGGTTGGCCATTGTAGGAAAGGCATTTTAATGATGAGTTATATTTAAACATGGTATAAATGAATTGCATGGAGTTGTATAGTCCTCAGTTAAAATACTATCTATCTAATTTCAGTGGGTCTCAATGTCTCAGGTATAAAATGGGAATCACACTACCCATTACCAGAAATAGTGGTTAAACTGAAGAAATGGATGAGAAAGTGCTCAGCAAAACATATGACTCAACTCAGGCAGCTCAATAAATACTAAAGCTCTGTTCGTACCATTGCCAATTTTAAAAACTGGCAATAAAGCAATCTGGAAGATACAGAACTCAAATAATGTTCTTTACTCAGATCAATTTCATCTAACTATGTGATTTTGTGGCATTATTTAATATGATAATTAACCAATGAAAATATTCATAGCTTTACAGGAAGTAAATGAAGGAAAGCATAGAAGTTCAGAAATGTGTAATTTCCAGGTATACAGAGTATAACCAAGGAGAGAAGACACCTTATACAACTAGGAGAAAAAATCTGCATTACTTAATAGAGCAGGGAGCCAATTAAGAACAGTCCCCTCTCCGATTTAATTAGGCTAACTACAGGTAAGGGAATCCTCTGGTACAGGAAGGAGCATTACCTGGAAAATTCTCACTGCATCTCTTTCATCTATGACCCCTCCACTGTGACAATGTTAAAGGAATGTAGTGCTTGACTTTCACCCAGGATTGTCCTTTTAATGTGGGATTTAAATAAATGAAAGCTTTCACATTGCTAGCAAGCGAACTCCAGGTGTACCCCAATGCTGTAAAGGAAACAACATATTACTTATTCTCTTAATTTTTTGTCCAGATTACCACCAGGTTATGGTATCTTGACATCTAATTTCAGCCTTAGTAAATTCTTATCTGGCAAAAATTTGTGTAGTATCTGTATTGGTGAAAAAGGATATCCTACACATTAATTATACAATGCCACAAAATCACATAGTTAGATGAAATTGATCTTTCATAGTTAGATGAAATTAATGCCAAGAACTAAGCTTTAAAATACTGTTAAAATACTAAATCAGAAGGTAAAAAGAATAACTTTAGTTTTCTTCCATGGTTATTTAGTTTTAACTTTGACTTATTTTTAATTTTATTCATTTTCAGTGTTTCAAAAAGATACTCTAGATAAAACCTGGATCTTGTCCCCCACCCCTCATATATTGATTTTTGTAATAAAGCAGTAATACAAATCCACAAGGGGGCAGGAAACTAAAATCAAAGCAAAACAAAATAAAATGAGAAAAGTTTTCTAGTCTAGTCAAAACACACACACATACATATACAAAACATACATACATATACATATATACATATATAGAGAGAGATGTTAGTGTCAAGCAAATAAAAATATCTGGGAAGAATGCACCATTTCTCTTTAATAGTTTCAACTTATATTAAGGTTCTTAATTCATGTAGACTTTTCTTTTTTAAAAAGTTCATTTGCCCATCTGTAATGTAACATTTTAATAAGAAATTCTTTTATAGACTTCAGTTTGGAATTCTGAAGTTACTGAGATTTCAGAGGCAGAAAAACAGGACATTGCACAAACTGAGATTTTGCTGTGGGAAATACCAACATGAAAGGTAAAAATCTCTCAGGGCATGTTCTTGTTGATACTCTGCTCTTTAAGCAACATTTAGTCTCTTTTCTCAGTGAATACAGCTGAAACGGGAATAATAGACCTTATATCAAGACTGTTAGGTAAAATAATTACTGTAAATTAATATTAAACAATATTCTATGCTATAACATATATGTGTGTATGTATATATCTTCTTAAAATAATCTATATCTGCAATTTTACCTATAGTTATCTATTTATCTATCTCCTTATCTATCTCTCATTGGTTTTGTGAATATGCAGTAATGAAAAGATTATGATAATGTTAGCAAAGATTTTTTTTTAAAAGAATGAATCTTAGAATTTAGGTTTTTGTGAATTAAATCAGAAAAGGGAAAAAGTATCAAACCTTCTGAAGGTTTATATTTTCATCTGGTCATATAAACTGACATTCTCTTGGGTGCTTTTTCTTTTATCCACATTACTATAGTGATCTGTACTCTCGATAGCAGTTAGCATTTCACTGGTTAAATAATTTTTTCCACTGACTTCACAATGAAAAATATATTTAGAATTACATTTTGTGATCCCTGACTAAATATGAATGCACAATTCCAACATCAAGATAAGGGATTATGACTTTATAGCCTCCCAAGTATTCTCTGATCTGAATCTGAAATGGCTTTGTATCTAACAGTACAATGAATGACATTCCATGGTTAGATATTAAACATAATATAATAAGTATTACTTCATGAAAGTATATTTTGAAAGCATTCATTTAAAGCAGTTTAGCTTTTCATATTGCACGTGGAAAGCAATATTGCTGAAACCCATTCATAAATTCACTGAAAAAACATTTATCGAGCACCCACTCTGTGTACTTAAAATATGCTAGGCATTTTAAAAAGATGCAGAAAATGTAAGACATATTAATCTCCCAAGAAGAAATAGAAATTTAGCATAATTTTGTACATTACTACTGAGTGATCCAGGGCAAACTCAAGACCAAGCTTTGTGTGTTTTTTTTGGTAATGTATAGTCATTTCTCTGTGTTTTTCTGTAGTGAATCCCAAATGGGAAATCGGAGATATATTCTCAATCAGATGCAATTGTTTAATTAACTCATCTAATGCAAATGTCAGAAGATCTCCAGTTGCGAGCTATATTTAAACCATTTCAAACACCTATACATATGTATTGCTAGCAACATGGATTGAGAATTTATTGCAAAAGAACAGAATACAATATTAACTAAATTTTGTAGAAAAAGTAACAAATGGGTTTTCCTGCAATATTGTCATTATTTATAGCAAAATCCTTTTGATGGTGTAATGAGAAATTTAGAAGCGTAGTCATGCATCCAAAGCAAAAGATGGAAGTTCGTTGACAAACTAGAAAGGGAAAAGGTCTTCCTAGGAAAGGCTGCGGTCCTACTGCACGGAACACAGCAAACACATCTTCATCTCGACTGAGTCAAAATAATGGGCCTTTTGCATTTTAATTAAAAAAAAAAAAAAAACTTGAAGCCGTATAAACAACGTTCAACATTTAAGGAGCGTGGTCAATCAGATTGTATTCCTTTTGAAAAGGCTTTATGACGCAGTTGTTTATGCAGCAAAACAAAACTGTTCCCTGTGTCCGTTAACGAGTCTGGCTTTGTGCTGCACAGGCTTCTGCCGGGCTGACTCCTGTTTGGAACCATTTCACACTAATTAGAAATAACAGAAGAGGCGGTGTTCATAAGCGCCACAGCTCTGGGCCTCTTTGAACAGCTCTCTCCCAAAATTAACTCGGTTGTAACCCTGTGTGAATAATAGCTTTGCAGCAACAGTTTAGAGAAATATATTGTTAATAATTGCGATCTTGCTGAGCAAAATGCTAGGGCACATTTTACATAACAGCACAAGACGAAATAAACAGATGAATTTGTGAAGCTTTGAAAGACACAGTTTGCAATTCAGTTTTTTTCTAAGACTCCCTTCACAATGATTTTAAAGAACAGCACAAACAGGTAAGAAAAATCAGTGGCAATTTAAAAAGAAAAGGTTTGTTTTAAAATTCTATTTAAGAACTAATTATTTATTGATATCAATCCCATAGAGTTAACTATAAATAAGCTGTTTCTTTTTCAACCAACACACACGAAGTGAAAGCATTGCACTTTAGTTTGATACAAATAAATCACTAAAGAAAAAAGTATGTAGTAATTGTAGTTAACCAGCAACAGAAATTTTACAAAGTTTCTGAAGTAAAATATGCCTAAGAATTCATAATGTTTGTGCATAGCCCATAGGAAAAAAACACTTTTATGAGAGAGAGAAATGTAAAGTCAAATCTAGGAGCTGATCTAGCCTCACAAAAATGTTAGATAATGGCAAACACACACACACACACACACACACACACACACACACACACAGGACAGATATCACTCTTTGAAACAAATAGTTTATCCCGTATGCATATTGGTTTTCTTTATGAAGCCAGTTTTTTGTGATTACTTGGTTGGATTATTCATGAGACTATATACAATTTCCCTTCTCAAAAAAAGATCTTAAAAAAATGAAGATCTATAAAAGACATGAAAATTGTCAATGTAGTTAGGAACCCTGCACAGCAGCTTCAAATGTACAAAGATAAAGTCTTCTTTGTTTATGGTGTCCACTTCTAATCGAAGGCAAGTAAAAACAGAAGTTAGGTTCTGCCTGTTAATACAACTATGAAATTGAACAAATCAACAGTATAAACAGGCCTTTTGCCACAGAATCTTCCCTTCTTTTTAATACAGTAACTTGTTTATGACAACCAGCTTCAAGGTTCTTGATATACCAAAATTAATAAGCATGTCCTTGCCTTCAAGCAGCAGACATTCTGTTAAAAAATAGCAGTGACAAATTTATACAATGTACTGTGGGATCACAAAATAGGTAAATTCTGGAAGTAGAGTAAAGGTGGAATAAAGTTAGGAAAAGCCTCATAGAAAAGGTGAAACTTGAGATGAGTATCGAGATATAAAAATTAAAAATAAAAAGAAGACCATATATATTTATAAATTTATAAATATATATATATTATTTTGCAAACAGACTTATTTTCTAAAAAAAATTAGCAAAAGGATCATATGAGTAGGATATAAATAAAAAGTGAACAAGAAACAAAAATTGCCTTGCTAAGGAAGAGGTATTGTATTTTTCTCCATATTTATTTATACTGTCTACATTACCAAATTTCCAAATTTAATTCAGTTCTGCAGAAAGTTGTTGATAATTTACTCAGTGCTTTATACTATTAGAAAAGCATAAAATTATACCAAAAATTGAACCTAAAAGTAAAAATTGAACCCAGTCTTTGGATTACAAAGACAGAAAAATGCATGCTAAATATAGGATGATGTAAAAGACTGGGCAAATGCAGATGAAGGGAAATTTTATTTTAACTGGAAATCAGTGTGTTATTAAGAAAATGTCAAAATTCAATTTTTCAAGTAATTGAATATATTTAAATGTACAAAGATAAAAATTTGAAAAAGAAGAAAGAGAAGGCACTGGGGAGAACCTGTAAACATTCTTGCAGGAATAGAAAGGTCACAGCTGGAGGTCAGTAAATGAGAAAAGCAATGAAACTAGTACACTGTATGCATCATAAAAATTACCTAGGTAGGGGGGAAGGTGTGCTCAAACACTGGAATTGACAGAGTTTCATCTTAGAGATTCTAATTAATTTGGCCTGGAATGAGATCACAGCATTATTATCTTTTTTTTCTTTTCAATCCTCCACGTGACTCTTTTTTAATTATATTTTTTATTACCATGTATCCCCTTATACCTCTCTCCCCTCCATGTGATTCTAATGTCTAGCCAAGACTGAGAACAAATTGACTATAATTGTTATCTGCCCAATCAAAAATGTTAAGAGAAAAATCTATTTTCCTAAAACAACACAATTCATAAACATTTTGACAAATGTTTATGAATGTTTACAAAATGAATTTACTAAATATGAATATACTAAATGAATATACTAAAATGAATTTATTAAAGGCACTGAAAAATTACAGATGTCACTACTCCCTTTATTCCCCTCTATTAAGGTTTTTTAAGTTGTACATAAGATACAATGAAAGGTTTTCTAGAAGTTAGTCTCTTACTATCTTTTTTCTATACAGTTAAGTTTTCAAATAAGGAATTTACAGTAAGCACTGCCTAGAATTTAACATTATTCAGAATAATTAAAACAACTTTTTTAAAAAAGAAACTTTTATATTAGCACATTTTACTCTAATATCTATCTGAAATTATAATTATGCTGGCAAGTTATTTGGATTGATGGATTTCAACCCAAATAAATGCTCCCATTATGCCAGGGAGTTGAATTAAATGACATAGGACTCCTGGAACTCTAAATTTCGGGGAACTAAGAGTGTCCTAAACTCTGGTATAGAGTGAGAAGCAACCAAGTAAAGATCATTATTGAGGTTCGTTAATACAGATTTGCAAATTTAAGCAAGGAAACCCTTATCTTGACCTTAAACGTTAACAGCACATAGCACACTTATAAAACTAGGTCATAGCTCTTTAAAAGAATCCTACAGGTTTTCCTGCCATTTTAATAAGTCAATGATAATCCCATTCTTAGACTAACAAAAAAGACAAAGATTTGAAAATGCTGGAAGGCAGGTCAGTACATTTTAACACATTAAAACTGTCAAAAAAGTGTTTTCCAAACTTCGTACCAAGTGAAGGGAAGATCTACATTAGTTAGCGTCCAAAAGTTAAGGCCATTCTTAGATGTTAGCTTAGGAAGGAAGAGTTGCCTGGTGGTAGGTTTGTAAACTCTGGAGGCAGATTGTCTCTAGATTTTACCCTCTCTCTGACTGACACCTTGAGCAGGGAAGTTAGCAATTGTCTTAATATCTTCACCTGTAAATTGGGGATTATAAAAATCACCTTCACATAGCACAATTGTGTAAGAAATAATAAAGTGTCCAGCACCAAAGCAATTAATATATATTAGCTGTAACCTCAAAACCCAGCAGAAAAAAATATGTAAACCATATTTTCAGCAAATTTCCCCAAGATATGTATGGTTAAGCATATATAGTGCAATCCTCATAATAACATAAAGAAATCTTATTTTAAAAATCTACTCATAAACTGGCTGGTGTGGCTCAGTGGACTGAGCACCAGACTGTGAACCAAAAATCTACTCATAGTGAAATATGTCTCAGCCCCAGGAAGAAAATTGTGAGTTTGGTCTTAAAAATACAGTGAGACTATAAAATAGTATGAAAAAATTTTGATAAGCACATTTTTCTTTAAAATATAGTTTTAGTATCACATTCATACCAGGTCTTAGGGTCTTCTTCTTCTTCTTCTTTTTCTTTTTATTTTTTTTTGTACTATATGGAAAAAGTTTTTTAATAGTGAATGTTAACACTGGTCCTTTCCAAATAATTGCATTATAATTTAGATGTTCTTTATACATGCATATAATAAAGATGTTCACAAAATAGGATTTTCAGGCAAGAAATTATTGATCCATAAGAATATGTAATTTTTTAAATGTTTCACTGCTAGTTAATAGCAGGACTCAAAACAGAACCCAAATTTATTGATTTAGATAGCTTTGTACTTTTGCATTTATAATTCTTATTTCTGCTTGCAACCAATTTTTTAAATTATATTTTAACTACCTTTTTTCCTCCCACTAATATATAAGCTTCATTGGATCTGTTTTGTTACCACGGTATTTTAGTGCAATACTAGAATATAATTGGAACTTTAAAAAAAAGAGTCATAGCTTTAGTGTTATTGCATTTTAATATGATGTAAATATGAAAATATTATTTTATGATCATATCATTTTTACATTGAAATACCACAAGTACTAACTGTATTAAGGATTTACCAATTAGTTGAGTTGTTTCTACTATTCTTAAATGTTTTTACTGAATACAAGTAGTTCTAGCTAGAATCTAAGAGATCCTATTATAAAATAATACTATGAATAGTGTTTGATTTAAAAAAAATGCCAAATGATGACAAGGATGACGATGATGATGATAGAGAAGAAAATTAAGAAAAAAATTCAGCCCATAATCTTATTCCAACTGAAACTTAAATTGTATTTCTAAATGGTTTTTAAAATGTTACTATATTGATGTCCATAAATATATGTTGGGCAAAGAAAATGAATTTCATGATTTATTCAAAGGGTAGACAATCCAAAATATACTTTTAGGGTTTTTCATGGTTCTACATATTCTTCTCCCACAATTAGAAACCCTCTTATGTTTTCTTACTTAAAAAAAAAGTTATCTTGGCCCTGACTGGTGAAGCTCAGTGGACTGGGCATCGTTCCACAAGCTGAAAGGTCACTGGTTCAATTCCTGGTCAGGGCACATGCTTGAGTTGCAGGCCAGGTCCCTTTAGGGGACATGTGGCAGGGGACTGACAAATGTTTTTCCTTCATGTCAATGTTTATCTTCCTTTCTCTCTCCCTTCTCTAAAAAATAAGTAAATAAAATCTTTTAAAAAATAAAAAATTTCTCCTGTATACACTCTCGTGTTAATTGTGATAGCCACTAAGGCCTCCACAGTCCTAGAATTAGCTCATATATGGGCAAATGTGGCCATCTTACAGAATTAATTGTACAGTGATTAATGATTGGCATTTCAATTAGTGAAGACCTAGAGAGAGCCATGGGCCTGATATTTTTTAAGGAATGAAAACAATGAAGAAAATTATTTTTATAACTTTTTCATGTTTTTATAACTTTTTATGGTTTGACAGCTTAAGATCATAAGAGATACACAAAGTGTACAGCATTCTCTCTGTGCAGTTCATCCAGCTTCCCCAATGACACTGTCTTATGCGGCCGTAGTACATGCAAGGGACTGTTTCAAATGGCCTTTGAAAGTTCATTTCATTTGAATTTAGCATATTGGTCTTCAAAATAACTTTTTTAAAAGTAAAATCAGTTTACTGTTAACAAAATGAGTACCTCTCCCTAAAAGAGTGCCTGTGAATAGCCAGTAAATGAATATCAAGTACGGTCATAAAACGTGCTCTTTACCATTTATGGAAGGCTAAAGAAGTGGATCTAAGAAGAACCAGTGTAATCTATTGATGATTGGCTCAGCCCATATGCCTATAACCTTGAAAATATTCCCATCTAACAATGATGGTGATGTGATAATACAGTTAACTCCAGAGTTTCCCAAATCTACAGACTAAACAAATTGCCATTAGAGACGAATACAGATTATTTCCTGTCGTGGTAGTTTGCTGTGTTCTCTTACTGATCCTCTCCTTAATATTTAATAATTTAAGAAAATGTGTGACATATAAAAATATTGGTAAGAAAGACTTGGCATAAGCCAATAACTCTGTCCCTTATGCATTAAATCACTACATACTATATATGATTTTCAAAAATTAATGAAAAGTCAAGATATAATGACAAAAGCATGGGATTGGAGTGAAACCTGAAATTAAATTCCATTTTACAGCTTATTAGTTGTATAACTTTGAGCATATGGCTAAATTTTATTGATCTTTAGATCTACCCTGTATAAAATGAGAGTTTTAACAACTACCCTGTATTGTTATTGTCAAGATTAAATAAGGAATTGTTTTTAAAATGCCTAGCTAGTCCCATAGCTGCTATGTGGAGTGCACTGCACAACTCTGGGTGTTGTTGTACATCACGACTCAGTCCCTATGGCCATAGCCCTGGCTCATGGTCATGCTTTCAAAATTGAAGTAATAACAGTGCTAACCGTTATTAGAAATGACAATGTGAATAATAATGATATGTGTCTTCATATATGTTTTGTGTCTGATTACCTTTCAAAAACTGTGTCAACATTTTATAATTTCAGAACTTAGGAAACTAACTTGGTTGGAGAATTGAAAACGATACTCTTAAGTAACGTTGAGGGCAGCAAAGGATAAATTCCTGTGGAGAAAACAAACTTGAATGGACAGTTAGTCTATCCAACTCTGCAATTCCCAGTAGCAGACAGTCACATTTAAGAAAAGGGACATATATTGGAACAAGAGTTGGACAGTCAGATCATACAGAGTCTGGGAGAGTTGAGTCTTGAAGTCCCAAAGAAATTACATTGAAGGCACTAGATTAAATGGGTATGAAAATTGTGAAACCAATCATTTAATAGCTGTGAAATCATCGGTTTAAAAAGCACGTTCCATCTGAAGCAGCAGTAGTAGTCCAAAGCTACAGCTATGCCAGGACATGGACCCTCAGGAAATAGCCTGAGATGGGACAATAAAAGTAAACTCTATGGTTTTTGAGGCCATCGGTTTCTAATCTCTGTAAATGATCCACCTTCATGCTAAGGAAATAAAAATTTCCTATTAACTTCATTTCTAATTTAGAGTGTGGATAGATCAACCCAATTCCATACCACATCTAAATAAAGGACCTGAAGTATGTAAAGTGATTGTACAAAAAGAATAGCTCCAGGTAGTCATGTTTTTCAGTCTTGGTCTAATTTAGTTCTTATTACAATGTTTATGCGTGTTATAATTTCATTGTGTCTATATTTGGTAAATGTGCCAATATCTCTGTGAAATTATAAAAGTTATAAATAATGAATGGATTAACAAGATTTAGGTACTAAAATTGCATTGATATAGCTAAATAAAAAAGTGGAAATTTCCATTATGAAAAATGGCATGGTCTTGGGCTCATAAAAAGAACAAATACCTGAATTCTAACCAAATATAAATATATATGATATATCACAAAATTGTATGCCCATATTTATCTTCTATCTATATGTTGGGGTACAGCTATCAAAGACTTATTCATGTAGTCCTTTCTAAGAAGAACCACACAAACTATAGATCAATTATTTTTCTTGCTAACTCTATCAAATGTCATGTCTGAGCTAATTATTTCCATCCCTTTACTGCATATTAGTTCATTATATCATTTGAAATCCAGGTTCTGCTGCAGAAATTATTTTAAGACCACTATTTTCCATTCTTTCTTGGCTGAATACATTTTGCTCAGAATAAAAGTCATAGAAAAAAGTCCTTGGCTGCATAAAAGTCCTTTGTTGGTGCTTTTGAACTCCCTGGTCGTGGACTACAAAGAGTCCAGCGCTCTTCCTCTCACCCCTGTAGAACAGAAATGTCGCCTTTTGTGGATCTTGATATACAGGATACATTACTGAGTGCCTTTAAAAGCTTTGTGAACCTTGATGGAAATCAGAGGTGAAAATGACAGTTCAAATGTCTGGTCTGGGTTTAAGAGATCCATGGTAATATATTTTTCTTCATAACAGATGCAGATAAAAAAGTGAGAGTTGTTCTACCAGTAAAAGCAGGTTCAGACTTACTGTCACCACTCTTTGTACTCCCCAAAGCTATAGCTAGTGAACTTGGAAAGCAGACTCAGTGCTATGAGTGTTGCTAGGAGCTAAACAAACAAACAAAAAAAAAAAAACTTTATTATGCTAATCAGGATTGAATAAGGATTGGAAGTTTGGATCAACAATGTCCTTAAACTATAAAATGAATTTTGGATTTAAATCACCTGTTTAAAAGTGTAGTTACTGCTTAATCGTGATTCAAATTATTTCTAGTAATCTTGAAGATCTTTTTAAAGAATTTTATTTATTTATTTTTAGAAAGAGGAGAAGGGAGGGAAAGAAACATCAATGTGAGAGAGAAAGAACAATCAGTTGCCTCTCATATACACCCCAGCTGGGACTAAACCAGCAACCCAGGCATGTGCCCTGACCAGGAATCAAACCAGCAACCTCTTGCCTTGCAGAACGATGCCCAATCAAATGAGCCCAACCAGTCAGGGCTTGAAGATCTTTTAATTATTAGTGTTTAAGCCAGACTCTAGGTCAAGATAGGTGTCCAACAAATGTCTGTTTCATCAAAAATGGGGTTAGAGTTGTCTGAGTTAGAGTTCATTTAGGGAAGTAGCCATATGTGCAGTATTGTGTGAATGGAGAATTTATTGTATGGATTAACCCTTCTACAACATGTGAAAAAAGCTTGGGAAATGAAGATTTGGAAGAAGGAAGTCATAAGATCAGAGAAAGAATCAATAATCATTCCTATTGAAACACTTCCATGAGTGAATAAGTCTGAATTTACAGGGAAATCTGAGGGACCAAGCTCATCCGGCCTTCAAAATGAGACTGCAAAATATACAGTGAAAAATATCTTGGAAGCTATTTCCAGTGTGCAGCTGCCATCTCTGTGTCTCCACAGGCAAGTATCTCTTGCCAGGCCTGGGACCTTGTTAATCAGCAGGGCCATCCATCCCAAAGATGAGCTGAAGGTATAGCAAAAAAGTATGAGAGCAAACTGGGACGACTGGGGACTTGTTTGCCCGCATGTCACTCTAGATGACCCATGAACTTCTGCAAGTAATGTTCTTTACTTCTCTCTACCCCCAAATCTCATGAGTTCTTCTGTTGGCCAACTTTAATTCTAAACCTTACAGAGAGGGTAATTTGGAAACTGTAGCTTATAATTAAAGTTGATAATTGCAAATTTCAACCCAAGGGTTTTCTTTCCAATGGATGTAAAAATAATTGTATGATTAAAACTGTACATTGAAGTAATAACAAAAGGAAAGCTAAAGAATCTTCTGTATACCTTCTAGATGAACTAATGGTTCAGTCAGCTGAGAAACAAAGAAAATATAAGATATATAATACTATATCTCATTAAACAGAGCTATTTATTCTGATAGAATATTAATTTTGTCAGCATATCTTTGTCTAGAACACTAAAAAAATCTGCTTTAAAAATGCACCATTTGATTTGGGTTTAGAGTTTTATTAAGATGAACATTTGTATTTTCAGTTTATAGATTCCTGTCTAGAATTTAATTAAAACAATGGTTATTTATCTGAAATTAATCTTACATTTGAACAATTGTTTTCCACTGATAATGGAATTGTGTCTTGCTAATTTATGGTAACTTATTGGTTTAAGTCTCTGTCTTTGCTAAAAGACAAAGAGAAAAATCAGTATTCTACTCAGTTTGCATACCCTTCTGTAAGTGATAAAAAGTCTTATGGAGGCGAATTTGGAATACATAGTTTGAATAATATCTGTTCTATAAGTAGTTCTCTGTTCTTGCTAGTTACTGTTCAGGAATAACTTGTCTTGGTCCTTTCTTTGCACTACATATAGTCATAGCTTAGCCATTGTTTTTAGTTGTCAGGTCATAGAGATGCTCCACTCTCTTTCCAATTTTCACACTTCTGCTAGTTTTCTTAGTAATTCAATACACCTTGAGAATTTGAAAAATCTTGGTCACTAGCATTTACAGTCTTGGGAAGCTCAAGAATTCTTATTTTATTTCTACAATCTAATCTGTACTCTGCAAGAGTACATGCACTAATAAGCCTGTGGTATTTGACTTAGCTCGTGTTTCTTAGAAAAGCAGGGTCTGAGTCAAAGGTTTAAGTTCAAGTGGTTCATTTAGGAGTGCAATTCAGAGAATAGAAATCTGGGACAGAAGGAGTAAAACAGAAAATAATAAGGTGCCATTATAAAGAAGCTTTATTACATTGGCCACTTCTACACACAACTGGATGCTTGATACCGTGGACTGTCTGCAATGTAGCTTCAGAGACTTCTTTGCCTAAAAAAGATTCAGTCATCTCTCTCATTCACTGATTAAGACATGTGCCACAGGGTATCAACTCCTCTGCATTTCTGGATTATACATATACAAGCCTCCACTCCTGGAACACGAAATGAGAGGTGCACATCCCAAGCCTATACAAAAACTCTGTCACATTTCATTTGTTGAAACAGACTGGATAAAATAGAATAGGTCACCACAGAAAAGGTTGTCATAAGATTAAATGGAGAGTATTTGAAAAAAAGTTCAAGAGGTATCCATCCAACACAGTTCACTCCTTGTAACACTAGGATCCCACGTGCCCCACATTAAATTCAATTGATCTAAATCCCCTTCATGGTAAAAAGCAAAAGTCCTTTTACATATATTCAGTTTGAGGGTTAGTATTATGAGTTGTTGTCCCAGCCACTATAGTTTAATTAATCAAAAGCTTTATTTGATATTTTTCATTTTCTTTCTCAACCAACCCTACTGGGCATTCTTCACGTGCAATAAGGTATTTGGTAGACACCATGCCCATGAACAAGATGGCCTGTTGAGGGGGTTGAACTTTTAGTTAACTTGCCCTTCTTGGGTGTACGACCTGAACACCCTTATCATCAGACAAGGAAATATTCAGATCATCTAGGCAACCACCTGGGTTTCAGCCACATTCCCTCTTGCCCATAGTGTGGAGCATATTTATAGCTTCTGATCATGGCCAGTGATCGGAAGCTGTGAATCTCTGTAAGTATAGTAACTCCGATTTTTACCTTCCGTTCCAACAACACTGAGTGCCCAAATGACCAGATGTTACTCGGAGCTTTGAGATCAGTGGAAACTTTATTACATATCCACCAGTAAATGTGTTCCTCCAGCCCACTGCTGTTCTTCTTCCCTCCCCTAACTAAAAATAAAAAAATAAAATAAAATAGACAAGCTAATATCTGGCTGGATCTAAGGTTGAGTAACATAAAGCATACATTCTACAAGCAGTTTCTTGGAAATATCAAGATATTTTATTCTGAAAAATTATATTTTCTGATTTTTAACTTGTTTGTTTGAAACTCCAACTGGGTTACAAAACAAAATTATCATGTTACCATTTTTATGAGTATGCTTTTTAAAAAGAAAGGTCAATATATCGATTTAGATTCAGATATTCTCCCTTCAGCCATGTCCACTCTACTAATAAGACTATCGAAGGCATTTTTCATTTGTCTTGCAGTATTTTTTATCTTCAGCATCTCTTTTTGGTTCTTTCTTAAGATTTCCATCTTCCTGCTTACATAGCCCATGTGTCCTTGCATGCTGCCTACTGTATCCACTAGAGCCTTTGTCATATTAATCATAATTGTTTTAAATCCCTGGCCTGATTATTCCAATATCCTTCCCATATCTGGGTCTAGTGCTTGCTCTGCCTCTTCAAATTGTGTTTTTTGCCTTTTAGTATTTTTGTAATTTTTTTCTTACTAGCTGGACATGATGTATGTGGCAAAAGGGACTGCATGAAATAGGCAATTGGCAATGTACTGGTGAGGTGGGCAGAGAGGGGATGTGTTCTGCACCCCTGTGAGTAGGCTTCAGACTTTTAGTGAGTCTTTTTGCCTCTGGACTGTGAATTTTACAAGTGTTTCTCAGATTTTCCTCCCCATTTATGTGGAAGAGGATGGCTGTAGAGTGGGCTGGATTTAGGCACTTCCCTTCTCCCAGGTTAGTTAGGCTCTGATAATACCCCAGCTACTGAGGCTATGGTTAACTAGTTTCCCCTGAGGGCAGGCTTTGTTAAGGAGAACAAAGACTCTGTCTATCCAGAAAAAGTCCAGCAACTGTTAATATAATCAGAATGGTTTGTGTGACATCCATGTAACCTGGCAGCCAAGGAGAGTGGATAGGAATGTGCATGAATGAACAATGATGACTTCACTGTACTAGTCAGTGGGGGAAGTGGACACCTTTGAGTGAGCATGTGTACTGTGTGGCTGTCCCATTCAAAATGACTGAGCAAGTAGAGCAACAAATCTGCATCAAATTTTGTGCTAAGCTTGAACATTCCTCCATGAAAAATATTCAGATGATTCAGAAGGCTTTTGGAGTGCATTGCAAATAAAAGTGTTGAACAAATATTTCAAAGATGGTTGAGAATCTGTTGAAAATGATCCATATTCTGGAAGGCTTGCAACAAGCAGAACACCAAGAATGTTGCATGTGCATGGGCTGCAATAAACAAAGATTGGTGATTGTGCTAAAACTAGAAACTCAACTGTGGTATTCCGAAGATTACCTCTGTCTAAGATTTTCATGCAGGATCTTGGCATGAAGTGTGTCTTGACAAAATTCATTCCATGGCTTCTGGGACTAGAGAAGGAATATCATGCTATGGTTGCTGATGACTTGATACAAACCTTACCAATGAACCAGATTCCCTCAAGAAGGTCATAACCAGAGATGAATCCTGGGTCTAAGCCTATGATCCAGAAATGAAGGCCCAGTCATTCCAATTGAAGTTGCCTGGCTCTCCATGCCAAAAGGAGGGGTGGACAATCGCAGCAATATCAAGACCATGTGAACAGTATTTTATGATTAGGAAGGTTGTGTCCATCATGAGGAGGCCCCTCCAGGCCAAACAATTAATAAGGAGTACTACCTTATTGATGTTCTTCATCAGCTGAGAGATGCAATATGACAAAAAATGGCCACAGCTTTGGGCAACTAGTGATTGGAAGCTTCATCATGACAAATGTGCCTGCTGATGCATCATGTCTCATGCAGAGTTTTTTGGCAAAATATCAAATCACTCAGGTGACTTGGCCCCACTACATCCCAGATTTGGTACCCTGCAACTTCTAGTTTTTCCCAAAACTAAAATTGCCTTTGAAAGGGAAGAGATTTCAGACCATCAATGAGATTTGAAAAATACAATGGGGCAGCTGATGGCAACTCCAATAAAGGATTTTGCTGAGTGTTTTGAACAATGGAAGAGACATAGGAGAACTGTGTGAGGTCCCAAGGCGCCTACTTGGAAGGGGACTGTGGGATCATTATACTATGTACAATGTTTCTTGTATCTTCTTCAATTAATGTCTCTATTTTTCATATTATATGGCTGGATACTTTCTGAACAGACCTCATATTTCAAAATGGTTCCTTTCCCCTGTTCTTGATGGAAGCCGGAGGGACTTTTCCCCCATTTGCTGTGAAAACCTGGGCAAGCTTCTGAAAGTAAATCTCACTATATTGTGCGTGGGGGTGAGGAGTTATGACAGGGTCTCTCCAGAATTTTTATCTGTTGCCCTTGTCCACATAGAATCTCCAGTAATCCATCAGTTACAGCTCAGGATTTCCTTTGTTGGCACTGGTTCTCACAACAGCTGCTCTTGAGTGTCCGTTCCAGTAAACCTCTCCTTCCTATATTTACCTGTCTGTCTCTTAACAGCAATGGCTTGTCCTGTGCCTTCCCCTCTCTTACAAATATAAGAAGATTTTTGTGATTGTTTTTATAGTGTTCAGTTGTTTACTTGTTAGGACAAGTGGTGCTTCCAACCTCTACTTGAGGAAACTTGTAAAATTATATTATATCTAGAATTCTGTTTTATAACCTGTTGTTTGTCCTGTGCTTTGCCAAATGCCCATAAAAATGTGTTGAATGAATATATTGTGAGGTTAAGACTTCGTTTTACACTCCTTTTCTTTTTTTGCCCGGAGTTGATTGTATATCCTAGGGTAAGAGTTTGGGTTCTGGAGCTTTAATATTCTGCCATCAAAATCTTGGTATCTAAATATCTTTTCTAAATTAGAAGAATCAAGGCACCTTAGAGAAATAGCTGAATCTGGAGCTGGGTCTAAGAAGTACAAGATGAGGAAGTGTACCCTGGACTCTCTTGTTATACTAGAAAGACAGGTTTTTTAATTTAATTTAATTTTATATTTATTTTACTTTATTATTTCTTTTTAGAGAGAATGTATGAAGAAGAATTTATTTTTTGTAAAGTGGTAGACAGAGCTCAGAAATGTAAAGGAGTCTCTTGAAGGGATTCACAACAGACAATCTTGAAAAGTATGAACATTTACAAATAATAATAAAAGTATGAATTTTTATCCAATGAATATGAATCCCTTAGTGACCAGGAATGCAAACTCATTTTCACCAGGGGCTGCATCAGCCTCATGGTTGTCTTCAAAGGGCCGAATGTAGAGCTCCTTGCCCCTAGTTAAGGAGTAGTTACATTTATACAGTCCTAAAATTACATTCAGCCAGGAGAAAACAAAATTTACAATGTAAGTAAAACATGAAAGGGTGATGGGAACAATGGGGTAAGAAGAGGGAAGAGTATACTATGAGCTTTGAAGTAAAATTGAAAAGGTACTGGACCACCCAGAGCAAAATTGCAGAAAAACCACAGCAGGGTCAAAAGCAATGACAGCTGAATGAAGTTTAAGAAAGGTGGAATGAGAATAAGAATATTGTAGAAAAGCGAAAAGTGAGTATGAGATGTCTATAGTAAAGAAAAATGATTTTGAAAGGATGAAGGAAGCAAACTAATATGAGTAAGGAGTAAAGCCCAGGCTGAGAGAGGGCGGAAATAAAGAAAAAGAGGGAGAGAGAAAACAATGAAATAAAATTTCTCACTCAACTGATCAGGGGCAGGGGGAAGGTGAAATGGAGTAAGGCAGTGGGAGAGTGTTCTATGGGGTTCGAAGTACAAGTAAGTCATGAACAAAAAGGATTTCCTTTGGAGAAGTATAGCAATAACCATGGTATTTCACCCAACTAGCCACAGTTTATAAAAAGTGGAAAAGAAATAAGACTCTTACTAGAGGCGAAAAAGAATGTGAGCTGACTTAAGAAAGAAGAGCACTTATGCGAGGTTAGATGGAGGAGAAATAGTGAGAATACGGGATAGGAACTTGGTGTAGTGTGAGAGAAAATAACCACACCACCAGTAAAGCTCAAGAAGATGGCAAAATGGATTAAGGCCAGGAAGGATACTGTGTGGGATTTGGAGTAACAATAGTATGATAAGAAATATATAATCTGAATAAAGAGAATAAAGAGGAAAAGACCAAGAGTAGTGTGTTATTTGGAATATGAGTGGAGTAAAAGAAGAAAAATTAAAATGCTATATGAAAGGGAGAATTAGAAAAACAAATCAGCGTTCTGGTGAAGATGGAGGCATAGATAATTATTGGAGCAAATAAGGCAATGAAGGAAAATTTCTCCATTCTGGTGAAGGAACTAAACTTGCAAATCTGGGACGCTCAGAGTGTCCTGAAGAAGTTGGATCCAAGAAGAAACACACCAAGACACATCATAACTAAGTTACCCAAGATTAAAGATAAAGAGAGAATCTTAAAAGCAGCAAGAAGAAAGGAGACAGTTATCTACAAAGTAGTTCCCACAAGACTATCAGCTGATTTCTCAAAAGAAAGCCTTATAGGCAAGAAGGGGCTGGGAAGAAGTATTCAAAGTCATGAAAGGCAAGGACCTACATCCAAAATGACTCTGTCCAGCAAAGCTATCATTTAGAATGGTAGGGCAGATAAAGTGCTTCCTAGATAAGGTTAAGCTAAAGGAGTTCATCATCACCAAACTCTTATATAAAAAGTTAAAATGACTTATCTAAGAAATAGAAGATCAAAAACTATGAACAATAAAATGACACCAAACTCATAACTATCAACAACTGAGCTAAAAAATAAAAAGAAAAACTTAATAACTACAACAGGAAGAGATTCTCAGAAATGGAGATCACATGGAGGGTTAGAAACAGGAGGTGGGGGGGAGAAAGTTGAGGGAAAAGGTACAGGGAAAAAAACATAATTGGTAGGCAAAAAATAGACAAGGGGAGGTTAAGAACAGTATAGGAAATGGAAAAGCCGAAGAACCTATATGTATGACCCATGGACATGAACTAAGGTATGCGGGTGGAAGGAATACTGGTGGGAGAGGAGGTGCAGGGCAAAGGAATATAAAGGGGAGAAAGAATGGGACAACTATAATAGCATAATCAATAAAATATACTTAAAAAGACAAATCAAACAATAAAAATAAACAAAATTTAAAAACTAAATAAATGGAAAGAAGACAAATTAAGAAAACATGCAAGTTCTGAAAGAAAGTAAAGTGAAATTTGTGTCAACTGTTGGTATTCACTTTCTGACTTTTTTCTGGTTCTGTCTCTGGTTTTCTCTCAGCTCCAGGTCTTAATGTCTTACTCTTGAGGGGAAAAAAAAAAAAAAAAAAGCCACCTGTGTATTGTTAAGCCTTCCCAGCCAGTTTTCCAGGTCTTCCTGGTTCCTGCAGGTCCCTGTGGGACCTCTGTTTGTTTCCTTTCCTGTGGTTCTCCAAGGATAGGGGCTCAGTCTGGGCTACGATAATCACAGATGCCCAGTTTCCAGCCCATGACCTCAAAGCGCCGAGCAGCTCACATTGTCCGCTCTGCACATTTGCACTATGTGGGCACTGATAATCCGCCTTGTTTTGCACCCTTTTGATCCATCCGTGAGGTACACTGAGTGGGAACAAATTGCATCCACACTCCTCCCTGTTTGTTAGCCTGGCCACTGTGGGCCACTGGTCCCTGCATGGCGTCTCAGTCCCCCTTTTAAAAAAAGGGGGGTGCTGCTGCCACTCCTAACCACTGCCCAGCTTTCCACACAGCCCAACTCTCTGACTAGTCCAGAGTTCATCTGGGTCATGGCCAATCATGGTCCACCTCTTCTTCCAGCTCCAGGTGTCACCCAGCTCCCCAAATTCTCTGGTACTGTCCCAGCCTCAGCTGGGGTCCCCCACTAGCTGTGTGTCACTTGCTGGCTTTTTATCCCCTCGGAGACTTTACGAATCCAGGTCTTTCCTGGTGTGGGTCTAGGATTTCCCTGCCCTGGGAGGAAAGGGAGCTACCAGGCTGCTATCACCGACCTAGCAGCTGTCCTCCAATGCTCCCGCCAGCAACCATGGTCTCCAGCACAAGGCCCGGAGACTTTCCCGTTGGTCTATAAAATCTCCTTACCACCTGTTTTTAAGGTCTTCTGAACACTGGCTTCCCAACTTCCTATCAGCTGGGACTCTGTTCTTCAGAAGATGAGCTAGGCGTCCTTGCTTGCTAGGATGCACCAGCAAGTGGGCTCAGCTCCCATCTGCATCACCACCATCTCCATTTTAGAAGTGGTGGCCCTATCTGACATTTGCCACCAGGAAGAAGAGTTCTGATGTCCAGCAGTGTCACATCCACATTCATTTCGGATTGTATCTGGTTTCATTCAATGAATAGACCTCTGAGTATACAACTTCTAGAATAATTATTTCTGCACATAACTGTCATTAATAAGTTGCCTTAACTTCATAATATATGCTATAAAACATCAATATTTTATATTTTAATTTATCTATGCATATGAAAATAACCTCATTTGATATCCACAATTGAACTGGAATAAAAATATATTGAATTTATATACTCAAAAATAAATATTATTTCTCTACTTGATATTATACTATGTTGCAATAATAATTAAATTGAATCTTGTACTATTTAAATGAAAGCAAGCACTGTTCTATTTAAAATGTGGGGAAATAAATTGCAAGGACCACTAGCAGTTTTTTTAAATAATTATAAGCAAATTATTTTAGGATCACAGTTTACTCAAAGATATGTTGATTTTGTATAATATTAAACCAATTTTAATGCATGATATTAGATTTATAATAAATGTATAATTTATAAGGTAGGAAAATATCATCCATGGGCTGATAGTATATAGTTATTTAAATGTTATAATAGCAGAGGATTATTGTACATATGATTTGAAAACAAATTTATTTCATTAAATAACTATCACAAACTTCATAAAATTTTAATTATTGCTATGATTTTAATCCTAAAGAACTTATTTATTTAATCACTAATTTTCACTTTAATCTCTTTTATTTTGGATATGTGCCTTTGTGAAAGATCATTGGTGTACAAATTCCTTGATACATCGATGTCTTGGCCTTTCTTTTTTTATTACAACTAGCATGTAAATAATGATGTGAATGGGACAGAGCTTGGTATGCTGCTAATAACCATTCATTGATTATGGAGTGGTACATAGTGATCATTTAACACAGGGTCCAGCAGAAGTAAGGCTTCCTTGCATGTAGTTGGTAGGGTACATGAGTGTCTCGCAGGAGATGGATATCTATTTAAATATTTCACCTATAATGCCATATGGTGTGCTTGAGTGTGATATTGTTATGTTACAGAATTGCATGCTTATGATTTTGTAATAAAAGATTTTGCGATGAAAAAGGGGTGTTATTTGTGCTGGAACCTGTATAGCGTGTTTGTTCAAAAGAAACTGTGGTAGATGATCAGATTACAAACCAGATACCCAAGTGGTTAATAATATGGTCTTTTCTGAAGTCTTAGTTCAAAAATAATTTCCAGGGGACCATAATCATTGATAAAAAGTAATAATTTATTTACCATAGTTACTATTCAATATTATAGTTGAAGATAACCACAACAATTGCTTTGCAAATTATTGTGAGAATTAAATGAAGAAAAACATCTTAAATAGTAATGATAATTTCTGGAAGAGAGTAAATACTCAGTAAATAGTAATAAAAATATTGAGGATGGTGATCATAACAATAATGAAAACTATTATACTCCCCTAAGACCCTAGATAAAACTGATATGTTTGTCAAATACAGTAAATCAATTCTATATACATTAAGAGGGCATTGTATTAAAGAAGTTTTTCTGTAAAATGAGAAAAATTATTTTATAAAAATTCATCATATTTATAATAAGGGATTAACTCAGAAAACTGTGGTATGAGTCAAAAATTATATAATTTGTTAAAATAGCTGGCTCTAAAGAAACAAAAGATGGTGTTAAATAAGAATGCTAAAATTTATTCAAACTATGGCATACTCTCTACATAAAGAATGTGAGAAGCATTTAGGGAATATCAGGCTATGTAAGTCATTCTTTATGTATTCTATTGCTTCTCTATGTAAAACATCCCGTTGGAAATACACTCTAGGAAATCCTCTCTGTTTTAAGAAAAGAAACATTTTGTTCCATTGTAATAACTTATCAGACATCAATTTGAAATTCAAGTAATACCAGTTTTTGTATGATTATATATATTTACTGTATTGAATGTAGGCATTTTATTTATACTCTAAAATTTCCATTGATAGTTTTTCGTTAGTGGAAGCTAAAAGTAACACTTATGTAGGTCCTAACCTTTAATTACCAGTATGTAAAGCACAATTTTATTATATATACTCATTTTTCTTTTGGCTCAAAAATATGAATGGTTTTACTTTACTTCATTCACTTATACTTCTAATATTTAATTTTTAAAATATGAGTTTAATTTTTCTGTGTTAAGTGCTATCACTTTTTTAAAATTACTTTTCTAAAGTTATAAAGAACTTTGAATAAACATGTCATTTTAAATCTTCATTAAAACAAATTCTTAGATTATATTAATTTTACTTTGTATTTAAATGAATTGAATTTTTTAAAAAGATTTAAGATGTTTTAACTGCCATATGAAGTTATGTATGGTTTATATCAAAATATCAATCATTGCCAGAGTACAAACCAATTTATTACAAAGTTTATGTGCATAGATTTAACAATCAGGAACATAAGAGAAAAAGGCTTTGTAGGCCTAAACAAATAGTTTCTATGATAACACATCAAAGAAGCTAATAAATGTATGGGTACTATTAGGTGGTCTTCAAGAGCCATTAGAGCAAGAGAACATTGGACGTTTCCTAAAACTATTTGATCACAGTATTTGAGGAACTGAACAAGTGCTTCATGATGCTACTTGTTAATTGACTGAAACTAATGGGTAAATAATCGATCATGATGGTAAAATGTCAAAAATCTGGAGACATCTAGAAACAGTAAATAGCTCTCAGGATAGTTGAGGTCAACTCTGTTAAATATAAATATGTTAAATATGAGAATGATCATCTACTTTGTATACTCCACACCATTTAGTATAAGAAAATAAATCAAGCCATTTCCTTTATTTCACTGTACTTTTGGTGGAAAAGTTAATAGAGCTCTAAAGATATTCCTATTGTTTAATATAGTGTGGATGACTATGAAAGCTCAATGTGAGTATCTAAACTGCAGTTTTTCAAAATGATTACCACATGCAGAGCAGCAGTTGTAATATTTTTATTTCCTATGCCATTAGTCTAGAAACAGTAAAGTTCCTGCTGGCTTTCTTATAAGAGATCTGGACAAACTGGAGGAAAGATCAAGATCCCCTTTGGTAAAACAAGGTGAACATCCCCAAGTGGTACAGTAGATGAGCAGCACGGTTTTATATAGTGTGATAAAGAAAGGATCATAGAAGTACAAAGAAGTTTTGATCTCCAGATTCAAACCCTTAATTTGCTGCATGCAATGTATTCTGCACATGTTAAGTACAATGCCTTTGTATGAATCATAGACAATATCTCACTTTTGAAAAATAAAGCAAATTGTATGCAATAGCAAAAATAGGTTAAGTGAGTATTCCTTGTATCAACAAAGAAATTGACTTTTATTTAAGCTTATGTTTGGGTTACAGTACAGTGAAAATAATTTCAAGTTTACTTTAAGAAATCAATCTAGCCCTGACCAGTGCAGCTCAGTTGGTTGGCCATTGTTCCATGAAGCAAAAAAGTCACTGGTTCAATTCCTAGTCAGGGAACATGCCTGGGTTACAGGCCAGGTCCCCTGCTGGGGTGTGCAAGAGGAGAACAATGGATGTTTCTATCACATATCGATGTTTCTCTTTCTTTTGAAAGAATGGGAAGGATGTTTCTCTCCCTCATTCCTATCTCCTAAGAATAAGTAAAATATTTTTAAAAATCAATCTAGGTAACTTACAACATTAAGAAAAAATATAGCAGTAAGTTTGATCATAAAACTTTTAAACTCAGAAATACCTACTCATGCTAAGGACATGGAAATATTGCTATATGTTTAGGGGAAAAAGCAAGTTCTATATGTAGGGAGAGATCTCAGAATTTCTGATGGCATTCCAAAGGGACTTAAGGACAAATAAATTTGAGTTGTAATTTACCAGCTTGTATACGTGTATATATTCTAAAGTTGCCATTGTTACATGCCATCAAAATGGTCTTATATAATGGCTTTCTAATGCATCCATATTTCCACTGTATTTTCTGAATCTAGTTTAAAATAACTTTGGGAGGGGGAGTCTGTTATTTTGGCTTCCTTTAGTAATTTAATATATGAGTCTTGATGCTTTCTTTTTTCTCCCTATACTTCATGCCCTTATCTTATAATTTGCATTCTTGTGTTTTATATTGTTATATTGTAAAATGTTAATAATAAAATTACAGAAAGATAGCCTTTGAAAATTTAGACAACTGTGAAAATAAAAATTTCCAGTAATCATACACAACTACCCAAAGCTTTTTAAAAAAAACTTTGGTGAGTCTTCCTCAATGTGTGTTCTCAGGCCATATACCACTATAAGATTAGAAGATATGTTTGTATAATTTTGCATACTATTTATTGGTGTCTTTATTTTCATTTTATGTTTCATTTCAATGTCATAACAATGCTTCCTATGTTGCAAAATTGTCTTTTATACTATTTTTGTAATGCAATATTATTAATTTTTGACATTACATTACTCCAGTATGTTTTGCTATAGCAAGTAATAGCTGACAAACACTTTTATTCATAAATTTTCCAATATTTTCTTAAAAGATGGTGCTAGACATAAAATTAGTCAATTGAAAGCAATGGAGTTTGATCAACAAATGAAGCAAACTTCCAATAGAAATAGATGGAGAGCAGGATGACAGCTGGGAGGAGAGGGAGGTTGGGGGCGAAGGCACACAAAGTGGGAAAAGGACTCATGGGCATGGGCAACAGTGTGATGATTGCTGGGAGGAGGGAGATATAAGAGGACTATGGTAGTGGAAAATAAATATGATAAAGATTGAATAAAAAGAAAGGAATAACATGTTAAACCATCCTAGTTGAGTTTCTCCATTGCTAACCCTTTGTCAATATGTCTGTTATTGTATTCTAGACCACCTTTATATTTTTCTTAACCTCTTCCTGGAAATGAGACAACTAAAACAAATCTTTGTATTCTAAAAGACCAGCAACACAAAAAAAATATTAAACTTTACTTTTACCATAAGAATAATGTAGACCATGCACTTCCAAAACAGCTAGACTTTGTAATACCTGACTCAAACAATGAGGCCTCTGAATTTTGGTGGCTCCTTGAACAGCAGCTTTGGGAGGCATCTTGCTTGAGATGGGGCCTATGATTTTCCTCCCAATGAGTTTTCCAAGTTGGAAAAATCAAAATGAAGCTTTGACCATATATCAAACTTCTTCAAGGTACATTATAGATTTTCCAGTTTGGGGAACATGCACATTATTTCCCAACTTAGCACTGACTGTGAATTTAATTAGCATGCTGTTTACTTATCTTCCCATCATTAATGAGTCTGTTTAAAAGGAATGGACCTACCACTAACCCTTGTTGCTGTCCTCTAGATGCCTCTGCCCTCCTAGAAAGACTGCCACTTATGATGAGCTCTTTTATGTGATACTTCAACCAATTTTTACTCTATGTAAAGTGTTACTGTCCAAGCTAATTTAAACTAATTCTGTGAGTAAAATTTTATAAGATACGCTATCCTTTCACTGTGCAGAAATTAAAATATAGCACATCTATTGCTGCTTTCATCTATTAATCTCATAACTTGATCCACAAGAAAAAAAGCAATTAAATTTGCCTGGCATGTTTTTTCCTGTGTAAAAATATACTGCTTGCTTTTCATAATTCATTTAATTTCTAGATGTCTTCCAATATTTACCTTGGGATTCATCTCCTTATTTTACTAAGAGTTGAGGTGATGACTATTCTCCTTTTAAGAAAAGAGACTTATTTGCTCATAGTTTTTCTCTTTTATAGTCTTCAGTTACCTATGAAAATAGACAAAGTTGTGCTAATTATTGGGAAGCAAGCTCATTGAAAATGTGGCACAAAAATTAATATTTTAGAAAATTTTTCAATTTTCTGGATTGTATGCCAGAAAATAAAATGGTTGATTTCCAAAATGACCATATCTTCTTTGTATTTAACAAGATCTTCATTACATGCTAATTGCTTCAACTTCCTACCTATGCTATATAGTTTTTTCTTTTGTTAAAAATGATTTTAGAAAGCAGGTCAATATCCTAGTCATTTCAAAGTCTTTGTGGGTTTCATTATCTTCTCATTAATTAGTATATATGTGTGTATATATGTATTCCTTATTTTTTGAAAACAGCTTTGGATATTATTGACATCTTATTTTCTTTTTTAAAAAATACTTTTTCAGAAGTTTACTTTTCACTAAAAAGCTTATCTCATTATTTGTATTTCTAAAAATTTAGATTTGTTTGATCTTCAGCTGCTATAGTTTTTTTCTATATGTAATCTCTGAAATAACATTATTTGTGTTCATTACTGGTATACTTAATTTACAGCATTTGGAAATATAATATCTCTTCTTGAATCCATTAATTTTTATTTCCCCTTAGCAATAGTTAACATATTCCAAATCTCTGAAAATCTTCAGAGTGAATCAAATATAATCCCTCTGTACACACTTCTCATTCCTAGACACACAAAGTCCAGATTGAATGATTTTTAAACCCAAAAGTGGGGGAAGGTAGAAAAAGGTTAACAATTAAGAGCTTCTTACAAGATTACTAAAGAGTGAATTCAGGCTAAGTCTTGTAACACACAATTGGAATAGAGGTTTCCTTAGTGGGCAAAAGAGAGGCCAACTGAGACATCCAGCTTCCCCAATATAGCCAGACATGGCCCAGGAGGCTATCTTGGGTCACACATGACAGAGAGAGATCACAGAGACGGTCTGAGGGGCTTGACTACTGGAGATCAAATTGAGACAGAAGGGGGTGGGGCTTAAAACAACCAATGGCAGACCGCATCTCTTTGCAGTGGTACTAGCAGTTTTGCCCATCTGCACTGTCCCTCCTGACAAAAATAAACAAAAATAAACAAGTGGGACTTTATCAATTAAAAGCTTACACAGAAAAAAGAAATGCTCAATAAAAAGATAACAGACATATGTCAATTATATCTCAATAATACTAAAAAACAAAAATATATTTTCATTTTCTTTTCCTTTTGCAATTTTGGCTTTAATTTGCTCTTTTGAGGTGAATGCTAAGTTCATTGATTTTAAATATATCCTCTTGTGATATGCACATTCAGAGTCTATATTTTTCTCCATGCTATTTTAAATTCATCCAACATAATTTGATATGTGGTATTTTTATGAATGTTTAGTTTAAAATATTTCTAATATTCATTATGTTTTTTATTTTATCCATAGGATATTTAGTTAGGTATTATTTTCTTTATTGAATCTTAGTGAAGATTTATTATTGTTAAAGTATTACTATGCATGAATGCAATTACTTTGAGTTTATTGAAGCTTTTTAATGGCACAACATATGGCCTATTTGGATAAAAATTCCATATGTACATTAAAATAATATACATTTTAATTTATTGGGCATATTGCTATATAAATGTGAAGTTGGTCAAAGTAGTTAATACTTCAGTTCATATTACATTTTATGTTGTTACTCATGTTTTGCCTTATATTTCTTTTAGTTAAAAAAGAAGAAGCACTGGAACCTCCTATTATGGTTTTGGAAATATCTACGTCTTATCTTAGTTTTGTCAATTTTTGCTTATGTTCTTCAAAACTATTTATAGATTATGCACAATTTAGATTATTATTTCTTCTTGATAAATCATCCTCCTTTTCACCAGGAAATACTTCATTAATAATAGTTATCATCGGAAGTCTACTTTGTTTTATAGTAATATAGCTACAACTGCTTCCTCATGATGATGGTACACTTTGTTCTCTGTTATAAAAGACAGCACACATTTCAGTTTCTTGTTTATATAGTCTTATTTAGTTTAATTGGAGGGGCTAGTCCATAAAGCGTTTGGATTATTAGTAAGATTGCTATTTATTTCTGTTCTTTTTTGTATATGTACTTTTCTTTTTCCTTTTGAATAAATCAAAATTTTTCTATAATCTTTTTCTATTGCTAATAATATTTTAACTATACACTTTTAATAATTTTAATGGATTACTCTAGATATTGTTACCATATTGTCCTTAATTTTCACAGTTTTTAAAAATGTCTTTATTTCCTCTTTATTAGTGAAGCATATTTTCACTCAGTATAGAATTCTAGGTTTACCTTTGTTTCTTTTAGTACTTTAATTACAACAGTGCATTGTCTCGGTGTTCCAACTTTTTTTTCTGGTAAGATGTCAGCTAGCATTCTAATTATTTATTCCTCAATAGAATGAGCCTTTGTTTCTTCTTATTGCTTTGATGTTTTCTTCTTTTAAAAACTTCTCTCTTTGTCATTAGATTGGCTATGATATGCTCAGGTACAGGCTTCATTTTATTTACCTGGCTTAGGTTTTGTTGAGCCTTGTGAATCCTTACTCATTGTCTTTCTCCTATTTTATTTATTTAAAAATATTTTATTTATTTTTTTTTAGAGAGGGGGAAAGAGAGAGAAAAAGAGGGAGAGAAATATCAATGTGTGTTTGCCTCTCATGTGCCCCCACACTAGGGGCCTGGCCCACAACCCAGGCATGTGCCCCAGCAACCCTTTGGTTCGCAGGCTGGCACTCTACCGCTGAGTCACACCAGCCAGGGAAATATTTCTCTTATTTTAGTAAAAAAAATAGAGTCATTGTTTCTTCAAACATTTCTTGTGCACAGTCCCTCTGCACTCTTTCTGGTACTCCAATTCCTTGTATGTTAGACCATTTGATATTTTCTTACATGATACAAGCTTCTTTTTAAATATGAATTTGTTTTAATTTTCACTCTGTACTTCAACTTGAATAAGTTATATTCCCCTTTCATGAGTTCACAATCAATTATTCTGCTGACTTGTCAGTGACTAAGCACTTCAATGAAAAATAGAAACATTTATTAAAGAAAACACAAGATACAAGAAGCGTTGTACAAGGACACCTCAGTCTCCTTTAGAGTTGGCACCTCGGGACCTCACACAGTTCTCCCAGCATCTCTTCCGCTGTTGAAAACACTCTGAGAAAAACTTTGTTGGAACCACCATCAGGTTTCCCGTTGTATTGTCCAAATCTCATTGACATTCTGAAATCTCCTTTTTAAAGGTGGTTTTAGTTTTCGGAAAAGCCAGAAGTCACAGGCAACAAAGTGGGGCTGTAAGGAAACTGAGTCACCTGGTGATTTGATGTTTCACCAAAAAACTCTGCATGAGACATGATGCATGTAGCTCTAATCACCAGTTGCCCATTCCTGTGGCCATTTTCCTCATATTGTATCTTTCAACTGATGAAGAACACTGAGGTAGTTCTTGAACTTATTAACTATTTGGCCTGAAGGGGCATACTTGTGACGGACAACTCCTTCCCAATCAGAAACACAGCTAACATGGTCTGGGTCTTGCCGCAGCTTTGCCACGCCTCCTTTGGCATGCAGAATCAGGCTTCCATTGGGACTTCTGGGCCTTCGTTTTTGGATCATAGCCATAGAGCCACAATTTGTCTCCAGTTATAACCTTCTTGAGGAAATCTGGTCCATTGGTCGTAGTTTGAATCAAATCATCAGTAACTTCAGTACAATGCTCCTTCTGCTCTGGTACCAGAAGCCATGGAATGAATTTTGCCACGACATCTTTCATGCCAAGATCCTGCATCAAAATCTTGGACACAGTAGTTTTTGGAATCCCCCAATCAGCGTCTAGTTCATGCACTGTCAGTCACCAGTCTTTGTTGATTGCAGCCTGGACACATTCAGCAGTGTCAGGGGTTCTGCTTGTTGCAGGCCTTCCAGAATGTGGATCACATTGAACAGATTCTCAGCCATCTTTGATCTGTTTGTGCCACACTTTTATTTGCACTGCAGTGATTACATTGCCCCCAAAAGTCTTCAGAACAATCTGAATTGTTTCTGTGGAGGAATGTTCAAGTTTAACACAAAATTTGATGCAGATTCTTTGTTCTACTCACTCATTTTGAATATGGCAGCCACACAGTACACATGCTCACTCAACAATGTCTACTGACTGCACTGACTAACACAGTGAAGTCATCATTGTTCACGCATGTGCATTTCAGTCCATTCTCCTTGGCTGCCAGGTTACATCAACATCTCACAAACCATTCTCATTATGCAACTATTTCAATTCTAGCATAATCACATGTTTTTGATTATATAACCCCTCCATAGGGGTTTTATTTTCCTGCTTAAATTACCCCAACATTTATATCTTTATTACCAGACCATTTAACATATTTTAATGATTATTATAATGTTTTTTTCTGTTAATTCCAACACTTGGTTCATCAGTGGTCTCCTGTTGACAATTGTATTCTCTTGAATATACATCCTATTTTCTTGCTTCTCACATGTCTAATATATTTTCTTACTTTATGTGAGACATCATGAATTATACATTATAGATTTGCATTATGCTCTTTTCCTTGGTGTTGAATAGTGTCTGGCAGATGGTGAAATTACTGGCAGATCACTGTGATTTTGTCAAGGCTTGCTTTTAGGCTTTCTTATGGCAGGCTTTAAGAAAGATTAACAAATTTTAATCAAATTGAAGACTGCACACTTCTTTTCTTTAAGATTTTTCAGATGGCACTTTATGTCTCTTCAGAAAAATGTACACAAAGATGTGCAGTGTAGTTCTTATTTTTACTGTAGAAATTACATGTGTCAGGTAACAAAAAAGTGGTGGCCCACAAACCACCTTGTTTTATTTGAGTTCAGTAAACATTTTTTCTGCAAAAGGCAAAATAGAATACTCTAGGCATTGCAGGACTTATGCTGTCTCTCTCACAGCTACTCAACTCTGCCATTATAGCATGAAAACAGCCATAGACAATTATGTAGATAAATGAGTGTGGCTGTTTTCCAATAAAACTTTATTTATAAGCAATGCAATTTAAATTAGTTTTCACAGGTCACAGACTATTCTTATTTTAATACTTTTCAAGTATTTAAAACATAAAAATGAATCTTGGATTTCATTTTGTACAAAGCAAGCAGTGCACCAGATTTGGTCATAGTTTGTCAATCGCTGTTTATACAAAAAGAAGAAGAAGAAGAAGAAGACAACAAAGAAGAAGAAGAAGAAGAAGAAGAAGAAGAAGAAGAAGAAGAAGAAGAAGAAGAAGAAGAAGAAGAAGAAGAAGAAGAAACTTTTTTCTTGAAGGACATGAATTTGAGAATTTTAGGACTGATAAAAGAAAAAGATATGACGATATGACCATGAGGTAGCTGTAACACACACAAGTTTTATTTATTTAACCCTGACAGGTTTGAATTCAGCAAAAGTCCCTCACAGGAGGAGAGCTTCCTCTGGAGGTGGCACTGGGGCCACCATGCAGGGGGAAGGACAGGAGAACCCATTCTTCTGGGAGACAGAGGTTAGAGAGGGCAATTTCCTGTCTAGGTGACATCACTCAGCTGCCCAGAGTCTCCACTGGAGATTCAGTGTCTCTGGATCAGGAGAGTTTCAAATGGCAGCTGGGTTTCTTTTTCTTTTCCTTCCTTCCTTCCTTCCTTCCTTCTATTCTTCTTTTAAATGGGCCAGGGTTTTATCTGTGACAATCAGCTGTTGGGTTCAGTTTCCAGGGGTCTGCAAAGCAGGCAGGTGGCTACACATCTGGTTTTGGAAACTGTATTTAAGACACTTGGATGTGTAAAAATTTGAGCTTGGCTTCAGTGGGCTTTTGAGCTAGCAGGTCTGAGCCATTTTGAAACAATAAATAACATAGGACCAATATAGAGGCCATTTCTGGCTCACTTATATAACATTCTTGCAACATGAAATTTCTTTCAGGTCATAATATATTAACATAGAAAAGTGTACTTTACCAACCTATGTATTAGTAGCATCTCTAACCAGGCCTGTGCCTACTGTTGGCAGGACTTGGAAAAAGTATACAAATGAAGGCTTTTTATTGGTCTGTTTCCCTTCCCTTTCCAATTCAAGCCTCTGTCTTTGATTACCTTGCCTGCATGTGTGGGGACTGTGGAGACCCCAAAATGCAATCCAAGTTTTTCACAGTAACTACCCCTCCCAAACAGCTGAGATTTGGCCACCCTTTAGACCTAAAGGTAGACACACTGTTACTCTTTCAAGGCTGGAAAGCACAAAGTGATTATTTGGGCCTGAAAATGGCTCAAAGTTATTTGGACAGGGAAATCAGGCTTCTGGATACTCAGATTATGATCTAGAATAGGGAGGCATGTTTCCTTGGCCCCTCAGACTTCTTACTTCTTTATATACTAGGAAAGGGTCCCCTTCTTCTTGTGTCTAAGGACAGTACTATCTCTTAAAGCACTGTCACAGAGGGACCTCAACACATAATTATTAAATGAGCAAAAATGCTGATGATCAAGTGAATGAAGAAATACATGATCTTGGTTCTCTAAAGCATCACAAAAAATACAATTTAATAATTAATGGGCATGGGGCATATGAGATGCAGGTATGTGGCTTTCTTTCCTTTGCAGCAATAGTGCTAGCCATTCTCTGGTGGTATAAGTCACACTGGATGAATTAATAACCCATCATCCCATTGTAAATCACAAGTTCCAGAGTGCTAGATTAAGAAATTGATCCCTCCATCCAGAAATTTCTCTCTAATAGATATAGATCATCATTTTTTTATCTAACATAATCTCTCGGCATTATGTATATGTTTACAGGTAATTGTTATTCAATAATTCTGTCTTTAGCATACAGGACTAAAAGATTCAAGGTTTTGATAGATAAAGACTAAAGAGCAATGTTAACACAATTGATTTTTCCCTTTGCCATATGTGTCTGTGGAAAAGAGTGAAACATTTTAATAGGGAAGAAGCTAGACATTCTTGATTTGGGAAAATGCATTTCTACAAATAGCACTTTGTAGTTTGAAAGAGCTTGGGGAAGAGAGGCACACAATTTACTTTTAGGCAACTATTTTACGGCAAATGAAAACAGGTTCTGAGTCTGGGAGTGCATGGGTTGGCACATAGAGAGTTTATGAATCTTTAAGTTGGAGTTTAAAAATTTCTGTGGAAATGGTATTTTGAAAGTATTAGGTTGGAAGCTTCATTGGCTCTTTGAGGTCTCCTATTAACTAGTAAAAAGGGAAATTAAGTTTTAGAGGAGCTGAGCTATTTGTAAGATCTATTAATGTAAGACTCACCAGAAAGAGAGGAACAGGGGTAAGATTCAGGATTCTACAATGAGAGAGAACAGAAGAAAGATGATGAGGCAAGGGCACAAGCAGGAGAGGGTTATGAGAAGAACAACAGGTCTTTATGACAGCCAATAAGCACAAAACTGAGAATATTTGCTATGCTGAGGCTGTGCTGAAAGCTAGGTCTATCATTAATTCCCCATCAGTTCTATAAAATGTGCATGTCAGACTCATTTTAAAATTGAGTAAATTGATACTTAATAAGATTACATAATTTGTTCAGGATTATTCAACCAGATCTGAGTCAAAAATCTTATACTTTGAATTGTGCCCAGGAATTTTGTTATATTCAGCAGTGACACATCTGTTTTTGTTTTGTTTTTCTTGTTCTTAAGCCATATTGCAGAGGCTGTCTGATTCAGAGCTTCAGATGGTGGCCATAGGAGCCTGGAAATTCTCCATATTTTATTCCCCACTTTTCAGTATGGTGAATGCCACCGGTCACCACCCAGGCAACTGTGGATCTGTGACAGGCCAAGATGTGAGCCAGCCGTCACATTGAAGACTTCGAAATGGCCATTCAATTATTCTTCCAGCTGTACATTCACCATGTTTCTCATGTTCATTGTGTCCTGCCTCCTTGATATTTTTCTCTTCTTCTGTTCCTATGCCAGTTTTCTAATTTTTCATTATAATAATGACAGTAATCAGCCTTCAGTGTGTATCCTGCTTGCAACATCTCAGGCACTTTAGTATGTATGGCATTTCATCCAAGCATCAGAGCAGCTGTTTTAAACCCATTTTGCAAAGGGAGAAAATGAAGCTCAGAGAGGTTAAGTGACTTGTCCAAAGTCACTCAAATAGGAAGTGACAGAAGCAGACTGATCCTGCTTTTCCCGATTTCCACTACACACCGCTGCCTTTTCATTAACCTCAGTGTTAAGGCAGTCCCTTCACAGTTCCTCAATCCCAGTGAAGACATTCAAGACTATGGAAGTGACTGAAACACCCCAAGCATCTGAGCCAACTTCACACACTCAGTGGAGTTAAAGACAAAACAGACAAAATCATACTTCTTTTTAGTTGTGTGTAACAGCCAGGGGGAAGTCTCAAATTTCTTAAAGCAAATTTAGAGTACTCTTTGCAAAGGCCCATTCTGATCTCTGTCAATCAATATCAAATGGTCACACCTACTTACTGTGGTGGGCAGAAATTTTCTGAAAAAAATTATTTAAAAAAATTTTTGGAATAAATTTTAAATAATTTGGGAAATTATTTAGTGTGTATTTTACATTACAGGCCAACAAAAGTTTCTCAGCATTTTTTCATTTCTAACATATGATGAAAGTTATTCCTGAGTGTCCTCTCAGGGTGAAAAGGGCTTCTAAAATTGAACATCAGTAATAAAATCAGCAACTCACCATTCCAGATCCTAACCAAAGCGACCACAGCAATATGCCCTAAAGGCAATATAAACAATTGCATAAGTAGAACTAACTTCACACTGTTTCATAAATTCTTTTTTTAAAGATTTTATTTATTCATTTTTAGAAGGGAAGGAGAAAGAAAGAGAGAGAAACATCGATGTGTGGTTGCCTCTCAGGGGTTGTCTTTCTAAACCCCTGAGTTGTAACAAACATTTAAGCTGTTCATAGAAGGGAGTTCCTGGAACCAGCTCAACTCAGCTGTTGGCTGCAGTCAGAACACTTGCCCACCACCTCTCACCCTTCTCCCCCAAATGGTCCCTGATGAAGATATGCACATGTTTAGTGTCTCACTCAAACTGTAACATGCACACAACTATAAATTAATTTTGTCATCACTTGTGTTTGCCTAGTTCTAAACCTAGAATTTAAAATCAGGTTACATTAATAGCAATCTTCGTTCTTTTCCAAGATAGCAGCCCTAATTATTTGCAGGACATCAGAACATCTGAAACATCCTACAAGTCCTAAGAAATATGAATTCTCAACTATTTATTTAGGCTAAGAGCAAATCTCAAAAACAGCCTAAGTATATTGCAAATTTGATTACCCACGAAAGAACCTATCTGTGGGCGTGGGTCCCATGCATCTCTGAGTGGGAGCTGGGCCCACGCCACACAGAAGGGTCTGCCACAGGGGAGAAATATTTGCACCATGCCTGCAATAAAACAGGCATTTTACCAAGCACAGGAGATATAGACTGGGCCTATGCTGTTTTGGAAATATGACTTTAGTTAGGAAATGAAAAAATAGACATACAATAAAATGCAGTGTTGTAAGCAATATGGCAGGGAAGAACAGGGTGCCCTGAGAGCCTATAGGAGAAAGATCTGTCATCTTAGGCTAGTGTGTCAGAGGAGTTACCCAAAGTGACACAGAAATTGGGATCAGAAGAATGACCTGTGAAGAATGATAGCAAGCACGTTCCAGGAAGAAGAAAAGAGTTATAGCATGCTTAGAACCCTCCAAAACAAAAGAGCCTTCAACGTATTAACTACTAAACTCTGTTCCCTTAGGTGCTACCTGCTTTGAAGGTCTGACTTGCTTGACAAACTGCCATAAAGGAAAATTGCTTTCCCTTTTCAAGATTTACAGGTCACCACCACTACCACACCACTCTGTTAACAGTCAATACCAACTTCTTTGTTGCTCTAATGCTCTGAACCCCTCCAGGTGTCACACTGTGTCTGGGGCCGAAAATAAGAACTCTAGCAAGAAAGTCTATAGAATGAAATCATGACATTGTCAGGAGCTTCTGGTTTTACCCTGGAAAATACTACATTAAGCTCCTAATGGCAGTGTAAAACTTAGCAGTAGGTGAATCCTCTCCCTTCTAAAAATAGCTTACCTGATACTTTTCACCCATGTCTCTTCTTCATATGTGGATATCAGGAGGGAGAGATGATTTAATAAGTAAATATTAAAATATTTGGGATTTTTTAGAATGTAAAGCTAGACAAGATTACTCTTTGAAATAACAGGAATTTATATTGATATTATTCCTTTAAGTATATAATTGTGCTGAGTTTTCCTGTTAATAATAATATAGCTCAAAAATTACACTGTACTATATGAGTACATAATTGACTGTTTAAAAAGTATGCATTTGCATTTACTATGTATTTTGTATACAATGTGCTTGATTCTTGAAAAAGTCTACAAACAGCAGTCTCTTATTTTTTTAGTAATAAAACATTTTTTTTAAATGTTACTTCCAGGCTAATAAATTTTATCAACACTAAAATGAAATAATGTGAAGCTCACAAATAATCTGATGCTTGTGTTTCTAAAAGACATTGCTTAATTTATGGCACACTGTGACTGAAGACCAGTACATAGGCAGCTCACCTTAAAAAAAAAAAAAAAAAAAAAAAAAAAAAAAAAAAAAAAAACAGTCTCTGAGATTTAAAACTCATACCATTTCTTATGGGCTTGGTTTGCCTGCCATTTATAATTTCCACTTATTGCTTCCTTAATTGCCTGGTCATGACCTTATATTTTGTAACCTTTTCTTTTTTCTCTTTAGGGCTTTAAATGATTTGCACATATCATCTTTAATTGACACCTCAGTGTGACATCAGCAAAATAGAAAGGATGGATAGCACAATTCAAAAAACATTATCCTTGCAACTACGTTTCTAATACTTTGGGAAACAAATTAGCAGGACATACTTGGTTTTAAGCTTTTCTTGGCAATCTTCTCCAGGAGTGTGATGCTAGTACTCAAACTGGCTAGTACATGAACTCAATAAACATAGATTTGTAACTTCAAACCAAAAACCAGCAAATGAAGTTCACATGAGGAACACTTTTCTTTACATGTGCTTTGATTGTAAGAGGTGAGAGTAGATTTGAGAAAATATCACCCAGTTTATATCTTGGAGGTAATTGAGATAGAGAGCAGCTACTATAATCATGTACTTTTAGATCTCCTAGCAGATTTAGAGATCACAAGATTAGTCCTGTGTTGGTATAGAGGACACTGAAGCTTAATAGCATCTCAGCATCACAGAGTTTCTAATAGTTGGGAAAACGCAGATATTCCAGCTGCTGGTCCTCTGAGTTTTGCCTGCATCAAGCCCTTTGTTATGAGAGACAGGTACTGAATAATTAAACTGCTTTATTGTGTGAAGTCAGGAGAAGAGGAAGCAGTTCCAGTTATCAAACAGATAAGAGATATTAATGATAACTTAGGTCACTCACCTTCTTTACCCCTTGTTTCCTCCTCCTCTGATGCTTGAATCTCCTCAGCTATAGAATTAATGTGTAGTCACCCAAGTTACACTTGAATACCCCTCTGGTGATGGAGCATATACTATTTCAGAGGCATGCATTCATCTGACTTAACCCAAATCAATTTCTTTGAAAGTTATTTTTTTTCTTGCAGAAACGGACTTGTAGATTACTTAGCGAAATGAAGATAACCACTTGATGTTTAGATTTTTTCTTTCTATAATGTAAAAATCTATTAGAATTTAAATAAATACAACAAATTTACTATCCTTTATGATGAAATATACAAACCCAAAAGTGAGTTAAAGTTATAGTTTTAAACTTTTCAGTTGTTGAGTATGGCAATTGCATTAGACACTTTACATAATAGCCTTGAAATGTATACATCATCAAGTAATTTAAGCATTTATTATTATTAATAGAAATTTGAAGCTAGAGTTAAGATTTTTTTCCTAATAGTACAATGTCAGTTACCTTAATAGGTATACCTTAATAGGTATACAATAGCTTTGAACTGTATAATATTTTTTAATATAAGAAAAATTCAAGAGTCTTATTTACTTTCTAGTAAAGCAGTCATTTATCTTGAACTATTCAACAGTAAAGTAAGATCTTCTACAGATAGTACAGAGAGATGAGTGATAAGTGCTAGCATGAATGAAAACATCTCAAGGCAAAAATGCAGAAGCCATATATAATAGAAAATGATGTTTATGAAACACAATTCATGACCTTGTCTCGCATTCTGTGTCTGAAAGAGAAATGTTCTTAGCAGAGGCTTCAGAGACCATCTTTTGTCTATTGTCACTGTTAAACTTTGCATGGATGAGGAGTCAGATTTAACTTAGAGTGAATCAGATCTTACTCTTTAGTTAATACTAATAAATACAGTATCTTAAATACAAAACCTTCCAGTTCTTTCTAACAATACTCTGTATAGAACTATTATTTCCCCAAGTTTATTGTTTTTTATGTCTAAATATGAATATACACATGTAGGTAAATAGAGATGCCCTTTGCATGTATGTGTGCATGTGTGTATATGTCATGATACATAACACTTCAATATCGTTATTTCACTATACTGTGAGATGTGCTACCATGGGCTATGGTCTTCTTTTTAAAAAATTCACAAAGTAACCCATCATACTGCAAAACAAGAAAATTAAAAAATAAAAACTAAACAAGAAACTCTCCCCCACAAAAAGCAATAGACTACGTAATTATGTTGACAAGCAAAGACAAGTTATAGCTAAGAGGGTTTTTGTTCCCCAAACTACAGATAGAGCAAAACCATTCCTGACATACCTGCAGTGTACTAGGACTGACTTATCCCAGCTTACAAGAGATGACTGTTAAATTCTCATAAATTTGGGGAGCTTGTTAAATATAGCCATTATTAAAAAGTAAATTATCTTGTTGACAATGGACATTCTAACAGGAGTGAGGAGGTATCTAATTGTAGTTTGGATTTTCATTTCCCTAATAGCTAGCAAAGCTTAAGATCTTTTCATGTATCTATTGGCCATTTGTATGTATTCTTGGGAGCAGTGTCAATTCGGGTCCTCTGCCTAATTTTTGAATTGGGTGTTTGTTTGTTTTTTTGTTGTTAAGTTATGCGTGTTCTTTATATATGCTGGATATTAATCCCTTGTCATAGCTTCATAGCTGTTGTTTTCAAATATCTTCTTCCATTTGGTTTGTTGCCTTTTTGTTTTGTTGGCAGGTTTTTTTTTTCTGTGCAGAAGATTTTTAGTTTCATATAATCCCATTCATTTATTTTTGCTCTTACTTCCCTTGCCTTTGGGGTCAAATTTGTATAATGTTCTCAGAGACCAAGGCCCATAAGTTTAGTACCTATCCTTCTATGTAATTCACTGTTTCAGGTCTTATATTTAGGTTTTTGATCCACTTTGAGTACAAATTTTAGAGAGGTAGAGAGTACAAGTGTGGAGAACAAGGAACTTTTATTCACTGATGGTGCAATGTTTTGGTACAACCACTAAGAAAAAATAGTATGAAGGTTCCTCAAAAATTAAGAATATAGTTACCATATGACCCAGCAACCCCTCTTTTCTGTATCCACCTGAAAAAAATGAAAACATTTATTTGCAAAGATATATGCACCCCTATGTTCATTGCAACATTATTCAGGGGCCAAAACACGGAAACACTAAAGTGTCCTCCCATAGATAAATGGATAAAGAAGATGTGGTATAACTGTCCAGAAAAAGTCCATCCACTGTTAATATAACCAAAATGGTTTGCATGACATTGATGTAACCTAGCAGCTAAGGAGAGCGGACTGGAATGCACATGTGTGAACAATGATGACTACACTGTATTAGTCACTGGGGGCAGTAGACACAGTTGACTGAACATGTATATTGTGTGGCCTTTGCATTCAGAATGACTGAGCAAGTAGAACAATGAATCTGCATCATATTTTGTGTTCATTTAAGCTCAGACATTCCTCCACAGAATCTATTTGGATGTTTCAGAAGGTCACAGCTATGGACAACTGGTGACTGGCAATTTCATCATGAAAATGCACCCACTTGTGCATCACATCTCCTGCAGAGGTTTTGCAAAACATCAAATCACCCAGGTGAGTTAATGCCCCTACAGCCCAGATTTGGTGCCCTGTGATTTCTGGCTTTTCCCAAAACTAAAATCACCTTTGAAGGAAAAGATTTCAGACTGTTGATGAGATTCTGGAAAATATAATGGGGCATCTGATAGCAATTGGGAGAACTGTGTGAGGTTTCAAGGTGCTTACTTTGAAGGGGGCCAAAGTGTCATTGCCCTTTGTACAATGTTTCTTGTATTGTGTATCTTATTCAATAAATGTCTCTTCATATTATACGGCTGAGTACCTTCTGGACAAACCTCGTACACAATGGAATATTACTTAGCCATAGAAAAGATAAAATACTGCTATTTGCAACAACATAGATGGATCTTGAGAATATTATGCTAAGTGAAATAAGTCAGAAGAAGTCAAGAAACATAGTATTTTATTCATATGTGGAATATAAAACTGGAAGCAATAAATGAGCAAACAAGATAAACAAAAACTCAGAGACATGGACAACAGTATGGTAAAATTTACTGGAGGAAAAGGGAATGGGGAAATTTGTGAAGGGAAGATGGGGTCCAGGCAGGGTAACAGAAGGAGATGTGACTTTGGGTGGTAAGCACACAATGCAGTATACAGATGATGTATCATAGTGTTGTAGACTTGAAACCTATGTAAATAAGTTCATTAACCAATGTCAACCCAATAAAGTTCATTTAAAAAGTACATTGAAGAAACTTATAATTAAATAATTTATATTAAAAACAAAGTTAATAAATACTTGAAACTCATTCATTTTCTAATTACTTTTGCTACATTTTCTTTTGACCAATGTGCTTGAGGTTATTTATGTCTATTATATCTGCATGGTGGAAACACTATACGAAGGTGGGCTACTGCACTTCTTTCACTCACCACCATTGGTAGCGTAATGTCATGCGTGGAAGGGACATTTATAGTACAGACTGAACTAAAAGTACAACACAGGGGATTTTGTTTGTTTGTTTGTTTGTTTTATCTCTGCCTTTCCAGAGATGTCTGTTAATAAACATTTATCAGCACTACTAACTCGACAGAGATGAAATGTAGCTTATGGACCACAGCACAGGCCTCTGAATCTGCCCTTGCCCATTGACATCTGCATTGTCTTGCACAAAATTTTGATGTGTAGAGGCCTCAGTCTCTTCATCTTTAAAACGGTTTGCAGATACCTCTCAAGCACTAACGCTGTATCTAGATCAGACCTTTAAGTAACTAATAAAGGCTCATTGTAATCACTGTCAACCATGAGATGTTGCAAATAATTATAAAATGGGCTTTAGTAGATTTAGCTTTATATTAAGAGATTTGGCAAAATAGACAAACCATGTTTTTCATAATTTAGTTATTTCTTTATATAGAATTCCATGACTTAGCAACCAAAGTATAGGGAGAAGTCAGAAACACTCTGAAAACAATTATAAATAGTAGAATTTTTATACTTGTAGAAAATTTACACATGCTTTCTTAATATTTGACCCTTTATTTATAATTATATATTTAATACTGCAAACAATTTGTGTGAACCATTTAACTATATAGTATTAATTTAACCTAACATCCAGCATTATCCAATGTCAAATTTGGCACCAGAACTTCATAGAACTAAAGTTTTGTTTTGATTGTTTCAACTTACTACATTTACCACAGCAAACCATCTCTCTACCTTGGCTTTCAACTTCCTCAACTTCATTATTTATTTTTTACTTTTTAAAATCAATTTTTAATTTTTTTTCAATTACAGTTTACATTCAATATGATTTTGTATTAATTTCAGATGTACAACATAGTGGTTAGATAATTATGTACTATACAAAGTTTTCCTCCTGATATTTACAATACCCAACTGGTACTATAAACAGTTATCATAATATTGGTAACTATATTCCTTATGCTGTACTGTGCATCTGCATGACTATTTTTGCAACTACCAATCTGTACTCCTCAATCCCTTCACCTTTTTCACGCAGATCCCCAAGCCCCTCCCCTCTGGCAACCGTCAGTCTGTTCTCTGTGTCTGTTTCTGTTTTGTTTGTTATACTGATAATTACAATAGATTCCACATATAAGTGAAATCCTATGGTATATGTCTTTCTCTAACTAACTTATTTCACTTAGCATAATATTCTCTTGGTCCACCCATGCTGTCACAAATGGTAAGCTTTCATTTTTTTATGGCTGAGCAATATTCTATTGTATATATTTACCACAGCTTTTTTATTCACTCATCAACTCATGGATGCTTGGGTTGCTTCCACCGTTTGAGTATTGAAAGTAGTGCTGCAATAAACAGAGATGTGCATATCTTTTTCTAATTCATGTTTTGGGTTTCTTCAGATATATACGCAGAAGTGGAATTGCTGGGTAATGAGGCAGATCCACTTTCAATGTTTTGAGGAACCTCCGTACTGTTTCCCATAGTGGCTGCGCCCATCTGCATTCCTGCAACACCACACGAGTGTTTCCTTGTCTTCCCTTCTGGGCCGCCCTTCTTATTTGTCAATATACTTGTGACGGCCATTCTGACACGTATGAGTGATATTTCGTTGCGGTTTCAGTTTGCATTTCTCTGATGCTCAGTGATGTTGAACATCTTTTCAGATGTCCATTGGCCATCTGTATATCCTCTTTGGAAAAGGGTCTATTTAGGCCCTTTGCCCATTTTAATTGGATGTTTTGGTACTTTTGGTATTGAGTTGTATACATTATTCTGTGTGTGTATGCTTACCACCCCTAGTCAAGCCTCCTTCCATCATCACTTCTCTGCCCTTTACCCTCTTCTACCTCCCCACAACCAATCCCCTTTCGGTGGTAATCACCCTATTGTCTGACTATGGGATGTTTGTTTTGTTTTGTTTTGCTTAATCCCTTCACTTTTTTTCACCCAGCCCCCAAATTCCTCTCCTCTGATAGCTGTGAGGCTGTTCTTTGTATGTATGAGTTTGTTTCTAATTGTTAGTTGTTGTTGTTGTTGTTGTTGTTTTCATTAGATTCCACATGTAAGTGAAATTGTATGGTATTTGTCTTTCTCTGACTGGCTAATTTCACTTAGCATAATATTTTTCAGGTCTATCCATGTATAAGTTCTTTTGTGGGGATGACAAGACTCATATGTAAATTCTTTATAGATTTTAGATAGCCACAGCAATCTTGAGAAAGAAAAGACTTGGAAGAACCATACTACCTTATATCAAAATATACTACAAGTTCATAGTTATCAAAACAACATGGTACTGGCATAAAAACAGACATGTAGATCAATAGAACGGAATAGAGAGTACAGAAATAAATCCATGCTTTCATGGTCAATTAATGTTTGACAAAGGAGGCAAGAACAGACAATAGGGAAAGAGTCTATTCAATAATTGGACAGGTACATGCAAAATAATAAAGCTAGACCACCTTCTTATACCATATATAAGAATAAACTCAAAATGGACTAAAGACTCAAATAAAAATCCTAGAATAAAATTTTGGCAGTAAATCTTGGACATTTCTTTCAGTGTATTTTTTTCTGATATAACTCCTTGAGCAAAGGAAACAAAAAATAGATAAATAAATAAATAAGCCAATGGGGCTACATCGAACTAAAAAGTTTTGCACAGCAAAGGATGCCATCAACAAAATGAAGAGACAACCCACTGCATGAGAGAACACATTCACCAATGATACACTTCATAAGAGGTTAATATCCAAAATTTTTGCAACTTTAAATTGAAGATATTGTATAAAGTTGGATTAACTTTATTAATTCAAAAATAAGTTTTTGAATAAATTCCTTCATAGGATTCTACCATATGCAATTAGGATGGTGCTCATAATGATGGACTGACCATATGTATCTATTTCCCATTCCAGCCAAAATCCAAGACAGAGATATGAAAAAGTAAAATACATTAAAATGTAATAGGAAATATGAAAAACAACATCAGCATATGAGAAATTTAGAGGAATTCTTACAAGCTAGAAAACAGATGGGGATAATAATCATATCAGAGACTATCATAGCCAAAACATTCAGTAGTAAATTGCACAGAAGACACAAAGCTTGTAATAAATAAATGCAATGAAAAAAAAATGCTCCAAAGCAAACATAGAAATTTACTACAAACTTCATTCCAAACAACTGGACCTTTGTAACCCACTTCCTCCGAGAACCGTGTGCAGCTAAATGATTCTATAAGGCCGAAGCTGTCAGCACTATTTATTCTTTCATTAATTCACTCACTCATTATGTTTTTTTAAAGGGAGATGAGTTCAGTCATTGTTTCACGTGTCTTCCCTGTTCCTGGTGGACAGAGGATATTTTGTGTTTTGCATGTCTGACACTATTCTATTTCTCACTCAAATTTGAATGACACTAGTGATATGTGCTGTATCCAGATTCAAAGTTATTTTTCCTCAGAACGTTGAGAGAATTGTTTTATCATCTTTGTGCATCTGATTTGTCAATAAGTGACAGGCCAATCTGATTCTTGTCCATTTGTGGCTCTTTTCCTCTTTTGAAGCTTTTAGGATTCTTACTACTCTTGTTCTCAGTTTTCACCAACATTATTTTTCTGCCAGTGACACTTTTAACCTATTTAATTCTTAGTGAATAGTTTCTGTATGACTAAGATTTTTCTCCAATTCTGGTATACTATGGTAGTTTCTACCATTTCTTTAAATATTGTTCTCCATTTGCTTAATTTCTCTTATTTTAAAATGTCTCAAGATTCAAGATAGCAATGTAGAAAGATCCTATGGAACAATTTCCTTTGAAAGAAAAGTAAAGGCTGGCCGAGGGACAAGTACAGACCCAGCAAGTTAGAAGAAAATCACATCAAATAGGAGAGGCTTGGCAGCATCTCTCCATGAACTTCACACCTGGCCTTGCATGTGACCCAGAATCAAGAGGGTACTCCAAATCCAGAGTTTTTGCCTGAGGAGCAAAGGGTTGGAATTCCACATTGGGCAGCCCAACATTTAAGGCCAGCACCTGAGATATGAGCCCTCAAAATATCTAGCTTTGTAAACCAACAAGCTCAAGTCCTAAGATCCACAAGACTTCAGAGACCAGAAAAACTGCTCTTAAAGGTCTCACACAATCTAATTCAACCACCTCAGGGCCCAGCTCAGAGGCAATTGATTACAGCCAGACCCTTAATGGAAAGAGGCTCATTTGTTTATAGTAAAGTTTCAGACAAAGGGGGCAGGCATCTAATTTAACATACATGTCTGGAAGCCTGCTGGAGCCCTCTGTGGGGATGGACCCTGGTGGGTGCCTTTTTCACACTCTCCCTCTGCCTTCTCTGCCTTGCCTTTTTTTCCCCCTGCAGGTGCCATCTTGATGCACCCTCTCTGCCTCACTACAGCCAGCCTGTGCCATCTCTCCTCTGCCTCGGTTGCACTCCGGAGCACTAGTGTCTCCCAGAGTGAGCTTTTGCACCCTCCTGGTGCCCGGATTTTTGTGGCTGCCAAGTAGGAGACGCCTGTTGATTGTGTACTTCTAACGGGCAGAGGAGCTTTCATTCCTGGATCCCAGGAGACAATAACAATCCAAGCGACAGTTCTTGGCAGACTGAAACACACCCCCTCATCTTTCTGTGACAGAGGCCTGTTTGCTTGTCTCTGAGCTCCAGCCTCAGGAGAAGGCTCAGATCTGACACACACCTAGGTCACTCTTGCTGCCCACAGTCGCATGGTTGTGCTTCCTCCCTGCCTGGCTGCAGCTCACCTTAGTCTCCCAGAAATGACGTGATACACTCTTCTGGAACCCTGATTTTCCCAAGGGCCACCCAGGGGACACATCCAAATCGCCTTGTTGTGGTGGCCGGCAGGGATTAATGCTGGTGGTCCCACGGGACTGTGTGTATTTGCATACCTAAGAAACCCACTAAGAGCCTGGCTTCTAATCAGCCTGCATCCAGGTGCTGACTGAGATCCCCTTTGGGACACTGTTCCTGGCACACCCTCAACCACTAGGAGCTATTGAGAATATAACAAGCTACTTAGATATCACAAAGGTTGAGAGACAACCAAGAGCTAGAGAAAGATAAAAGGGCGAGTTTTATCTCCTACACAAAACCACTCCTTCAAGGTTAGAAGAAGTGTTTGCTCAGCTAATGTATAGAAACTAACGTAAAGAGAGGCTAGCAAAATGAAGAAACAAAGGAATATGTTACAAATGAGAGGACAAAATAAAACTTCAAAATATTTTGTAAGTAAGCATTAGAATTTTATTATCTACCTTCTATATTTCTTAGCTTTAATTTTAGACATTTTTATTGTTAAAAATAACACATAAAAATGTTTTATGAAAAAAACTCTCTTCTTTGCCTTTTTTCCTCTATTGCCTGTGTGGGCATTTAAAATATATGTATACGTGGGGATGGCTGGGGTGGTGGAGTGGGGTGGGGGGAGAAGACAGAAAAGTGTACTTGAACAACAATAAAATTCAACAGTATTTAATAAAAAATAATATTAATAAAATAAAAAATACGTATATGTGAATTGATGTCACATTTCATCAACTGCTCTTTTGCAGCTATTAAGATAATTATATAATTTTCAATCTTTAGTGTAAGGCAGTGAAATGCCCTGGTTGATTTTTTAATGTCAAATTAAGCTGATAACCTAATTTGTCTTTCTATTTTTCTATTTATAGACACACACCATTCAAAGTCAGTTGACTAATATATTACTTAATGATTGTACATTTCAGTTCATGAATCAGTGAATTTAGCCAATAATTTTTATTTAAATATTTTTGACAGATTTTTGTATCAAGGATATGTAGATGTAAAATAACTTGGGAAAGGGGCTCTAGGTTTCAATCCATCAGAGAACGTTAAGATTGGAAATATTTTTTCTTTAGTGCTTTAATTGATTTCTCAAACAAGGAGACTTGGATATATATGTGTTCATGCTTACATTTATGTGTATATGAAGATTTTTATCCCAACATTTTATGATAAACTTCAAATATGGTGCAAAGTAGACAATTTTTACAGTGAACACCTTTCTATTATAAAAATATCATTGCACTTTGAATAATTCATATTTTTCATCAATCTATTGTGATGACAGGGTATTTGATACTGATTAAATTTTAAATATCTGAACTATTCAGGTTTCCTACTGTTCTTGAATCAGATTTGGTAAATTACAAGTTTAGGGGAACTTATCCATTTTATTTAATATCTTTAAAATTTTGTAAAACTTGTTTACAATAATGTCCTCTTTATCTGTTTAATGTCTACAGCACCTGTAGCATCTGTAGTAATGTTTTCTTTTTTTAAAGATTTTATTTATTTATTTTTAGACAGAGGGGAAGGGAGGGAGAAAGAGAGGGAGAAAAACATCAATGTGTGGTTAACTCTTGTGCTCCCCCCACCAGGGAACCTGGCCTGCAACCCAGGCATGTGCCCTGACTGGGAATCGAACCAGAGACCCACTGCTTTGCAGTCTGGCACTCAATCCACTGAGCCACACCAGTCAGGGCTGTAGTAATGTTTTCTTTGTCATTATTTATGTGATTTTTAATTTTTCCTACTTTCTGTCTTCCCAATTCTCTCTTGAGTTGTTCCCAATTGTGTTATTTGTTTAAAACAACCGTAACTTGGCAGTCTGGAGCTACTGAAACAAATTCTGGGAGATGGGGACCAACAATTTGTTTTAACAAGCCAATATACCTGGGACCACATGTAGTTGATCTTTTTTTTTTTCCTTCTTTTTTTTTACTATGTATTAGACAAAAAGCCCAGGAAATGGAAAATCTACTGCCAGGTCATTCTTCAGTTTAAAGTCCTTAACTACCATAGTTTACTGATTCTCTGCCTTTCAGAGTCTTCTTATGTTTGTTTTGTATTTACAATGTTCATAGATTTTAGTTGTACTTAGTAGGAGTAATAGGAAAAATTGTATTCACTTTATTTTATCTTGGAAATAGCAGTTCAAATACATTGTTTTATAAAATGTATTTCTTGCCTTAGTCAGGGCAATAAGCCCCAAAGAGAAATAAAAAGAAGAAATGTAGGTTGGAAATGGTGTGAGAAGAAATAAAACTGCTCATATTCAAAATAACACTATAATATCTATGTAGAAAACCCCAAAGAATAAAAAACAATGTTTAGAACTAATGAATTTAGCAAGGTCCTAATTTACAAAGTCAACACATGAAAAACTAAAATTATTTCTATGTTCTAGTTATGTAAGCTTAGAATATAAAAAAAAAATTAAAGGAACTACCATAAAAGACCATAAAATGAAACAACCTCTAAAAATTGAAATACTTAAATCTTAATATGACACAGCATGTATAGAATTTGTGTTGAAAACTAAAAAATGTAATGAAAGAAATAAATGAACATATAAATAAGTGAAAAGCCCTACCATGTTCATTGATTGGAAGACTCAACTAAAAAAGATGTTAATTTTCTCCAAATTATTCTATAAATTTAAAGCAATTCCTGTCTAAATCCAGGCATGAATTTTTTTGGGGGGTATAAACCAGATAATTCTAAAATTTATAAGGAAAAGCAAGGGAACTGGAATAGTTAACAGAATTCTGAATGACCAGAACAAAGTTTGGGGAATAACACTGCCAGGTTTAAGACATAAATCTATCGTAACCAAGTTGGTATGCTATTAGTAAAGATATGGACACATAGATATAAGGATTATAACAGATTCTAGAAACAGATCCACATAAATATACCCAATTGCTTTTTGACAAGACTAATTAAATTAGTAAAGGTACTCTTTTTAACAAACTGAATTGGAACTTTTAGAAGGGACATGGAAAAACTATCTGACCTTGGATTTGGTGATGGGTTTTTAGATATAATACCAAAAGCTTAATACATAAAGGGCAAAAATGATAAGTGCACTTAAACAACAACAAAATGCACTTTGAACAACATTGCTAAAATAATAAAATAGCAAACCACAGTATGGGAGAAAATATTTTATGTTACATATCCACAAAAAAAATAACCAGTACCCAAAGAACACTCAAAACTCAAAAATAAGAAAACAATCCAATTTAAAAATTAGCAAAAGACAGGAGCAGCCACTTCACCAGAAGATACAAAGATGACCAAGATGTTCCACATTAATGGCCATTAGGAAAATGAAAAATAAAACCATGATGAGATCCCACTACATAACTACTAAAAATGCTTCAATTAAAAAATATATATCTGAAACTCTCACAACATTACTGGTAGGTATATAAAATGGTACTCTTTCTGGAAAAGGTTTGGCAGTTTCTGAGAATGGTGAGTATATGTGTACCACATGACTCAGTTCTCATTCGTGCATATCTGCTCTAGAGAAACAACCAATGTTTATGCAATAAGCAATAAACACAAAAAGGAATAAACTTGAAATATGCAAGACTTTGGATGTATCTCAAATCATTATGCCGACTGAAAGAAGTTTTTTTTTTTTTTTTCAAAAGGTATGAGGCTTAAAAAGTCAAATCTATAGAGAGACAGAAACCATTAGTGATGATCAGGGATCATGAGAAATAAGGGTTCATAACTTTAAAGATACAGTTGTTCAAGGAAGATTTTGGAGGGAGATGGAACTGTTCTGTAGCTAATTATGATGGTGCAGAATGAACCCATACATGTATTAAAATGCATTGAACTATACATTATAATGGAAGAACAGTCAATTTTACTACAAGATAATTTTAAAAATATAATTAAAATATTTATTCCTGTTTTCAAATATATTAGGATTTTTTTACTTATCTATTTTTATTTACTGGTTTAATTGAACTGTGGACAGAAGACATATTTTGTAATAAAATCAGTTCATTAGAATTGATGGTAACTTGCTATATGTCCAGTATACTATATATTTATAAATAATCTCTGTATATTGAAGGAATATGTACCGTAAATGTTTAATACAGGAATATATGTTTTTCATTAGATCAGTTTTGTTAATTATGTTCATCAGTGTTCTTATAAATTTTGTGCTGTCTCTTCTGTCAGTTACAGAGAGATAACATATTTCCATATTTTAAACAATGTTATTAAGTGACATAAAAATTTAAAATTATATGTCTACCTGGCAGTTGGAATTCTTTATTATTAGAAAGTTATTCTTTTTTATGCATAGCAATTTTTTTTTACTTTAAAGCTTTTTTGGTTTGATGTAAATATATTCTTTTTAAAATATATTTTATTGATTATGCTATTACAGTTGTCACATTTCCCCCCTTCACTCCCCTCCACCCTCCATACCTCCTCCCTCCCACATTCTTCCTTTTAGTTCATATCCATGGGTTATATATATAAGTTCTTTGGCTTCTGCATTTCCTATACTATTCTTAACCTCCCCCTTCCAATTTTCTACCTACCATCTATGCTACTTATTCTCTGTACCTTTTCCCCCTTTCTCCTCCTCCCACTCTCCTATTGATAAGCCTCTATGTGATCTCCATTTCTGTGGTTCTGTTCCTGTTTTATTTGTTTGCTTAATTTGCTTTTGCTTTTGTTTTAGGTGGGGTTGTTAATAATTGTGAGTTTGCTGTCATTTTACTGTTCATATTTTTCTTTTTCTTTTTCTTAGATAAATCCCTTTAACATTTCATATAATATAGGGCTTGATGATGATGAACTCCTTTAACTTGACCTTATCTGGGAAGCACTTTATCTGCCCTTCCATTCTAAATGAAAGCTTTGCTTAATAGAGCAATTTGGATGTAGGTCCTTACCTCTCATGACTTGGAATACTTCTTTTCAACCCCTTCTTGCCTTGTAAGTTCTCTTTTGAGAAATCAGCTAACAGTCTGTTGGGAACTCCTTTGTAGGTAATTGTCTCCTTTCCTCTTGCTGCTTCTGGGATTCTCTCCTTAATTTTAACCTTGGGTAATGTAATTATGGTGTGCCTTGGTGTGTGCTTCCTTGCGTCCAACTTCTTCGGGACTCTCTGAGCTTCCTGGACTTTCTGGAAGTCTATTTCCTTTGCCAGATTGAGGAAGTTCTCCTTTATTATTTGTTCAAATAAGTTTTCCACTTGTTGCTCTTCCTCTTCTCCTTCTGGTATCCCTATAATTCGGATGTTGAAATATTTAAAGATGTTTAAATGTTTCAACATTTGAAGATGTCCTGGAGGTTCCTAAGCCTCTCATTTTTTTGAATTCTTGTTTCTTCATTCTTTTCTGGTTGGATGTTTCTTTCTTCCTTCTGGTCCATCCTGTTGATTTGAGTCCCAGTTTCCCTCCCATCACTATTGGTTCCCTGTACATTTTCCTTTATTTCACTTAGTGTAGCCTTCATTTTTTCATCTAATTTGCGGCCAAATTCAAGCAATTCTGTGAGCATCCTGATCACCAGTGTTTTGAACTGTGCATCTGATAGGTTGGCTATCTCTTCATTGCTTAGTTGTATTTTTTCTGGAACTTTCATCTGTTCTTTCATTTGGGCCATTTTTTGTTGTTGTTGTTGTTGATGCGTATGTTACATAGTGAGGGGTTGAGCCTTAGGTGTTCACCAGGGCAGGGCAACCCATGTAGCTGCCTTGTGACACCGTATGTGGGGGTGGGTTCTGAGAGGGAACAATGGTGCTTGCTACACTCTCCGCCAGATTTCAGTCACTTCCCCCACTTCCCACAAGCAAATTGGGCGCTTCTCATGTGATTCCCATGTGGGTAAGCTTGTGTATGTTCTAGGACCCTGTGGGTCTCTCCAATGAACTCTCCTGTGAGGCTGGGAGTTTCTCCTGGCACCTCAACCCCCATAGGTGTTTTCAATCAGTGTTTTGAGGCTTTATTTCCCCATGCTGGAGCCCTGGGTTGTACAGTCTGTCCTGCTCCCCAGATGTTTCTTCCAGTTTATCTGTGCGCGAATGTGGGACTGCCCTGTCTGCAATCCGTTGCCTCACCGGGTCTGCCAGCTGCTGCCTTGCTGGCCAGCTTCAGCCTTGAGTGCCATGGTCCTCCAACTGCCACCTTGCTGCTAGTCCTCTCTGCCTGGCTGCCAGTCTCTGCCCCTCCTACTGGTCTAGATGAATGTGTCTATTTTAACTCCTTGGTTGCCGGACTTCCATGCAGTTTGGTTTTCGGTCAGTTCTGGTGGGTTTTTTGTTTGTTTGTTTGTTTGTTTGTTTGTTTGTTTGTTTGTTTTTACATTGTTGTTGTCCTTTTGGTTGTGGGAAGAGGTACAATATGTCTACCTATGCCTTCATCTTGGCTGGAAATTGATATAAATATACTCTTACTAGCATTTTTTATTTGTGTTTACATATTTATCCTTCTATCCTTTTACTTTCAACCATACTGTTTTAAATATCTTTCATAAATAGCATGTATTTGGGTTTCATTTTATTTCCAATCTTTTATTCTTGTTTATTCTTTTTCACTGGAGAATTCACATCCCTAATTTTCAATGTTAATTCTTAAATACTTAAGCTCGTATCTGCCTACATATTTTTTGTGAGTACATCTATCCTTGTTTGATTTTGCTTATAATTCTTAAGGTTTTTTGTTGGTTATTTGTTATCATTCCAGTTTCCTTCTCTCATTTAGAATTTGTGTATAAAATATCATTTTTGTGATGACCCTTGAAATTGCAGTATAACTTTCAGGCATGTGAATTATCAAAAGTTGTCGTAGTCTATTCAGGCTGCTATAACAAAATTCCACAGGCTATTTAGTTTATGAACAACAGGAGTTTATTTCTCACAGCTCTTGAAGCTGGACTTCCAAGATCAGGGTATCAGCACAGTCAGGTTCTGCAACTGGTGAGAGCCTGCTTCTTAATTGATAAATAGCCAATCATCTTTTTACCCTAAACAACATGGCAGAAGGTGCCAGGAATCTTTTTCTGGGTCTCTTTGATAAGCTCATTAATCCCATCCATGAGGACTCTGCCCCCATGACCTAATTAATCACCTCACAAAGGCCCCACCCCCTATTACCATATATTGGGCACAAGGTTTCAATGTATTAATTAGGGAGGATGGCAGAAACATTCTGGCCCTAGAAAATATACCTATTCTTTGGCTCAGCATTTTACTATCAATAATTTATTTTCAGGAATAAGTATAGCCATATAATAACAAGGTTTTTTTTTAAATCACAATACTGTTCAATAGGCTGAAAGTTGGAAAAAAAGTTTAACTGATATCAGGTAGTTAGTTAAATAAAACTTTGCAATTAAATAACATTCAGTCACATAATATATTTTTAAATGATAAACAATATAAACCATTATCATAGTACAACATTAGCAAAAAGGAAAGAAAAATCAGTACAGTTTTATTGCATGCATGTGTGTGCAAGTGTGTATATATGCATATGAGAATATATATGTATATATGTGCATTTGTAATATAAGGGAATAGGGAAATATTGCTAATAGGAATTATAGCATGGTGGTAAAATTAAGAGTGACAAAGTTTATTCTATTTACCAATAGTTACGCATTTTCTATTAGAATATATTTTTATAATAATGAAATAATCATGAAGCACTATTAAGAAATATAGGGTAGATAGCATTAAAATAAGAGCTTAAATGAAAAAACTCTCTGCTATGATTGGAGCAATCTAGAAATTACATATGCATATGAAAAAATCTATGCAGAGAAATTAAGTTAATTTTTGATATTACCATTTTTTCTTACAAAAATATAGCTTTTTTAAAAAAAGTAAAATAAAAGCACAAACTTCATTGACAGAGACTGTGATGACAGCCCGAGCAATAAAAGAGGAAATTGTATAGATCCAGTATAATCCAACTTCAAATATAGAGTTTCTCACTGCACATATCCAGTTGTGTCTGTCAGATACAAACTGTTATTGTTATCATTAGCCAACAAGTAAATCCCTGATAAATGAGCATGCCATAGGGTGCCCCTTCAGTCATCTTTGGCTCAGCCCTGACATTAATCTTAGAAAAGACTTTTCTGTGATCTTGCAGCCCTACTCATATGCTGTGACCTTGGGCTACAGGCTCTGACATTGGACTAAACCAGAAATTGAGGTTTCCTCATTGACTCTGACTTCAGGCTGACACAATTTCTGTGAATTATTTCACAGGCTGCTATGTCACAAGTTCTTTCCTGTCGTAAGTACTTACACATATACACATAAACATAAACAGATCCAAATCATTCTTGGTACAGAATGAGTAAAAGACTTGGGAAATGGACGTGGAATGAAACAATCTTCTTTGGTTACTTCTGTACTTTTGACCAGCAATTTTCAATGGTATGCCACAAGAATTTTTAAAACATGTAATATCTGACCATCTAGTCAGGGTCACTGAGCTCTTTTCCCTTATATTATCAAATTAAAAAATGACAACAGCCAACACAATAGCTGTTCAGTGTGAATGCTCTGTCTTCAACCATAAATATATAGGTCATATAATAGAGTTGCATCTTACTGGTCACATTACATAACAAGGTGTGTCTGGTTAATTCTTGGTAGCAGAAATCCTTACATATAAGTATAGGTACCTGATTTTTTTTAAACTTACTTTGGAGCAAAAAGGGTAGGTAGTTATTGTTATTATTACTTTTTTGGTAAATCAAAATTATACTTAATTTTTGTCAGATCACATATATATGTGTGTGTATGTGTATATGTATGTATGTATGTGTGTGTGTGTATTCAGTGTGCTGCAGAATTTTAGTAATTAGTTTCTATGTGTGCCATGAGATGAAAAAGGTTGAAAATCGCTGCTTTTGACCTTTGTTCTGGGAGATGGTGGTGTGAAAGTAGACTACTTTTAATTCAATTCAAAACCTGAGTGTTAAAATGAAAAAGAACTTATTTATAGATTTTTAGCTTATCTTCAGAATTACCAGTTTATTATCTAGAAGCAATACATCATAATATTTTAGTAGAAATTATCAGAGAAGTAATATTGTCCATCAGTGCAAGGTACACATTTCTTAAACCAGTTTAAAATAATTTTAAAACAAACCCAAAACAAAACACCTTCTGTGATGGGCAGACCCCAAAGAGACTTCATTGACTTTCTAGCTCCTGGAAAATTACAACTCATTCATGTAATTCCCTCTCTTTAATGGTTAGATTTATATGTAAAGTTGTTTAAACTGGGGCACTTCATTGTTTACTCAAATATTAATCTGGGTGTTGCTGTTAGGTACTTTACAGATGTGGTTAACATCTACAGAGATTACCTTCAACAAGGTGGGTGGAACTCATCTAATCAGTTGATGGCTTTGAGACCAAAAACTGAGATTTTTCAGGAAGAAATTCTGCCCAAAGACTAAAGCTTCAGCTCCTAATGAGTTTCCAACTCACTAGCCTGTCTTACAGATTTCATACTTGCCACTTTCTACAATCACATGAGACAATTCCTTAAAGTAAATGTGTTTGTCTATGCTGCCTACTGTTTTTTTCTCTCTGGAATATTCTGACTGGAGGATCGATCTATCTACTGTCTGTCTGTCTGTCTGTCTATCTATCTATCTATCTATCTATCTATCTATGCATTATAGCATATAAACATAGTTTATTAGACTTTCAGCTTCTAATTTTCAATTTTATATCCTAGTCATGATTTAATTAATCCAATGTAGAGGTGGAAGTTTTGGGATGTTATGTTTAAAGTCATAAAACAGGCAATGGAATAATTCAGCTTCAATGATGTCCTCTGGACTTCAGCTCCCCAGAGCAAAGTAAAAGCCAGGGTTTTTTTCCAATCAAAATCTCATTTTTTTCCCTCTCTTGTGACCTAGCTTTGAACTACCTCCCAGGAGTTGTCTGGACCAGAGGGTATTGCTCTTTGCAAACATTTACTTTGGCCTGCAGAAGTTTCTCTTTTATTCATAAGATCTATACTCTCATGGTGTTGACACCCAGCGTAAGGCTATGTGACTATCATTTATATCATTTTCTCCCAGTGTTGTTATTCAAGAGGTAAAAATCATTTTCATAAACTATTCATTTAAGGTTAGAGAATTGTGTTACAGTTGGGATAAAAAACAAAACTAAAATAATCTTGGATAATTAGGAAGTTTATAGTTCAAGGAATGGAGCATAAGAAGAAGGTAACACTTAAGGCTTGAGAAAATAACTTAAAAATTAACACAATAAAATAGAATAAATTTTAAATTTGTAAATAGCCTTCTTTCAAGATATAAATGCATTACAACTTGAGACTACAGTGATCAGGCATGCAGTGCTCTGATCACATTTTCTTTTTTGATCAAGACATCCCATTTTATATTTTAATTTCAGAGTCAGAATGACTGTATATGTAAAATATACTTTCTTGAGTGTTCTGAATTCCCTTTGTTGTTAAAAAAAGCAATACAAATTGAACAACAAAATGTACATGGTACAGGTTGTCCTCCCTGGGCACAAGCCTTACTGATAAGGCTTTTGATGATGGCAAGGTTAAGGCAGACCAACTGTCCCTGTTTGAAAATCTCAACCCTGGTTGCCCCAGTCTCTCTGTTCCATAGCTTTTCCTTGGCAGTGTAAATTCTGCTTGTGTATCAAAAGTGGACAAGTGGATTAGTAAGTAAAAAATAGATTCCCAAGTGTAAAGTTAGAACTAGCAGGGGTTTTCTGCAAGGGACGGAGGTCTGCACTGCTATAAGGAGGCAAGATCAGTCAAGAAGTCAAAGGCAAATGGGAAGGCAGCAATGCACATCCAATTTGAAAGATGAAACATGGATTTAAAAGGAGAAAATAGTAACAGAGATGGTGGACAAGACATGAGAGAATAGAAGACTTGCCATGTGTAGTTGTTTTGATGGTTCAGAAATTTGTGAACAAATAAAAGTTTATCTGCTGCCCGTCTTAGTGCTCAAACGGTCTGTACAAAAGCTCTTCATCCTGTTCCTCCCTTTAGGAGCTGACTCAATCCCAATAAAGTAAAACTTGCAATAATGTTTTATCTATTTCCAAAATATCATGCCTCACCCAGTACCTGAAATATAAACTATTCATAAATAATTATTGCATGAATTTTCATTAAAAGATGAATGGCTCATAACCAAACTCATAGGGGTTTATAAAACTAAAGGGAATAAGAGGTGTTGGAGAAGGTCTACAGGTATAACACCTCGTGAGTCTGTCTCCTACCATGGTGGAATCTCAGGCATTTAGCAGCAGATAGCCAGCATATATTTTGAACTGAAAGTTCATAAATTCACCTGTTCAGCTAAGAGATAAATGATAAGTTACTGCACCCCAACTCCACCAAGCCAATAACACTATCTGGAAAATAAAAATTCTAGATCAATTTGATTGATTGTCATCTCTAGATAATCATTAACATCTCTATTTATGAATATAAATAATGAAATAGTGACCTGGTATTCAAATTTCTAATATATATTCATGCCCCTTCCATTATACCACGTTACTCTTATATTTTCAAAAAACAAAATGGAGAAATATGTGGAATGTTTTTGCCATAAGTCACAGAGTTTCTCCTTAACATTCTGAGTCTTTATAGTGGACACCATTTACATTCACATACACTTGTAATTTACATTACATACACTTATGTTTGAAAGTACCTTCAAACACATGGCTCAGAGGAAGAGAAATGCACGTTTAGCTACTCATGCCAAATAGTAATAGAGGATCAGCATACAAAAACTTACCTAAATGGGAATAGTCCATGTGGCAACAATATTTCCATGGCTCAGTGAAATGATAAGAAAAAGATACTGGGCTTTATGTTACTGGATATGAATGATCGGTGTAGTTTTAAGAATACATTTCAACAAGGCAAATTTACATTTTTCCAGACACATCTGTATGTATGGATATGAATGTTTATCCATGGACATGTATGCATATAATTTGCATCTATGTATATACCTATATAGTACATGTACATACATGTTTTTATGTCTGATGTATTAACCAAGGTTGTTTAAAATAGCATTCTGAGTCTTAGAACAGTGAATCTTAAATATTGAGGTTCAATGATTTAACCAAAATGCATTTTCAAAAGGTAGATATTGCCTAGTATGTGGATTATATTTTACCCAGAAAATTCATCTTTATTTCCTAAACTATTCCTAAAGCTGATAAGGGGGCATTTCCTAGATTACAAAAGAACAGCTAGTCACAGACAGGAAAGACAATTCCCCAAACTAAGGAAACACCAAGAAAAATCCAAGTGAAACATGATGTATAGGAACTGGTTTGTTTTAACATGGTGGAATGAAATGGAACCTTCAGGGTAACCTCCAAAACCACCACTTCTTTTTCAGCTGCCCTGTACAAACTCAGCACAACAGGTTACCCACCGTGCTCAGCCTCCACGTGAGAATTACCGGGACTTAGAAAATTAAGCACTCGGTTTAATTACCTAAACTCTTGGGGAACTATTAGAGTACACTTTAGCACAGAAGTTCTTAATTTCAAAATTCCTAATATTTTTCAAATTGCTTTTATGCCTGTCTCACCTTTGTGAAGATGGCAGATATCAGCATTTTGAAGAGGAAACCAAAAATCAAGGCACACATCTGTTAAGATACTTGAAAACATGAAGTTTATAATTTGCTTCATCTGTTAGTAGATTCATTTTTTTCAATGGACTGTGCAGAAGTGCTTTTCTTTAGATCTTTGACATTTATAATTGTCAAAATAATACTTCAAGGAGTAAAAACAACCTTCAAGCACAGAAAATGAATCCTTACCAGACTTGAAATGAATATAAAAGGATATTAATAACCTCATAAATGTATTTTTAGGAACAAAATTACATCATTCTCATTACTTTCATAAACAAATGTAACAACACATGATTTTTCAACCAATATATTTAATGTTCTATACAGAAAGCCTGAGTTTAGGATCATCCTTTACCCTAACCTGGTAAGTATCCACAAAAAATGTTGATTCCTTCTAAAAGTAATGACAAAACAAAGATCCTAGCTTGCTGCACATGTACTTGATTCCATAGCCCTTGCTTATACCCATCCAATGTTTATTTATTTATTTTCTCTTCTCATTGATTATCCTCAAGGAAACAGGGGCAACTTATTTATACATTTTTAGTTAATTTGAAACTTTATTTTTTGCTCCTATTTGGGATTCTGGAGAAGTGGGAGCACTTTATATGCCTGTCAATTTCAATTTCAGATCTATCCCTGATGATATACACTTACTAGAGATCTAACTAAATTAAATATATGTGTGAGTCCAATTGAAAATAATGTTGATATCTTCACTCTATTGAAATCACAAACATAGAACTTGGTAATATATATGATTAAAATATATGATTAAAAGATAATAGTAATAAACCAAATGACTAAAAACCAATATCTGAGTGAGTGAGGAGGCATGACAGAGCTTAACCTCAGTAACAGTCCATGAAGCTGAGAGGACTGCTTTATTGCATGCAGGGATCTCTAAATGAAATATATACACCTTAAAATTAACACCTCCCCATCCGTATATGCATATAAATAACTAGTCAAAAGAATTTTTTTAATTATGTTAAACCAGTAGGCCCTATATGCAGCAGAAAATAATAGGAAAGCAACAGAAAAATATTTATAATATGCAAAAATGGGGACATCCAATGTCTAAACAAAAGACCCAGTTAATATGAATTGAGGTATATGTTCAATGACTCATATATTTGTGAGTAGTATATATCATCCACTGTATGTCATGCAGTCTGTTCACCTGGTAATTGGGTATTAAAATGAATTGTCATTATGTATCCTGCAATCTGCCTACCTGGTGGTGGGATGTTAAAATGAATTTGTATGGTCCTGAACTTAAGGTTGTCAGATGCAAGTCAGGGCACAGTTTTAAAAAACAAACAACAAACAAAACAAAATAATATACCTATCCACAATAAAAAGAGAAGACATATGTGAGATAGCCACAGGAAAATGTATACTGAGGAACAGTTGGGACTAGAAACTTCCCGTAAGGACTACAGCAAGGGCTGGGGAAAATGAGAAACTTAGACCATTAAATGGGACTTGATCAGAAGAGCAATGAAGTATCAGAAACATACGCAAGGATTTTGTCATTAGGATATTCATGTTTGAAAGGGAATTATTATTAAGAAAGAATGATAGACAAGTTTATGACTGTGGATTAAGAATCAAAGAAATTAAGTAAAAAAGACATTATATCAAAATCAGAAGTAGCAAAGATAGAGTGGTGTAATTCAGTGCAGCTCCATAGCTTATGAAGGTGCCCTTTGATTCTCCACTGGAGTCATGTCCCTCAACTACACATACCCTCACATGGAATTCCTCTTCTAAACATAAAAGACAAGTGTTCATGTGTCCATGTATATATTAATGTTTATATCAATACTCTTTCTAAAATCTGGAAACAACTCGTGTCTATCAACATGGAACAGATAAGTAAGTTGCATTATACTCATTCAACCAGATATTATGGTATTTTCCTTAGAACTAATGTTGCTTTTGTAGTAATTTCCACAGGTAAGATTCAAACTGAGTCAGTCTTGCTCCCATCCTGAGCTCTTATTCATCACTACACCAGCTTTCTGAAAGCATCCTCAATCCATATCCTGATTCTGAAGAACATTATACAAAATCTTTCTTGTGTGTCCAGTCTCTGTTCATCACCTGCACAACAACCAAACTGAATCAATGAAATCAATCCTGCAAGACTGCATCCCATGCTATACTTCTATGTCTTTCACAAAATTCCTGGTATATATATGGACAACAGTATTTGTTAATTACCCCCTCCCACCATAATCTACTACTCTTTGGCAAAGTGTTTGTTTCAACTGCTTCCTTATTTACCACAGTGGCTGGTACAAGAAAATCTACATATAATATGAAATCTTACCCCATTTTCTCTGATTTTTAAGTAAACCCAAAATATGCAGTAGGCAGACAATGAATTAGAAAAGTAAAAGATGGGTATTCCTGGTTAATTAGAACAATTCCTTGACTTGCCTCAGTTTCTCTGTATCTCCTCCACTTACCCTCACCCCTGAAGAATCTGAACCCAATACCAGAATCTGTTGTTTGCCATTCAACCTCATGTCAGCTCTGGTCCTGTAGCTTTACTATTACCACAGTTCTTTTATTGCTCACAGAGCCTTCTGATATCATATAAGAAACTATAGAAATGAAAAAAAAATAGATCATTGACCTTCATTACACTGTCTTCTTCACATTTAATGTTGATATTTCAAACTAGTTCATGAATGTTCTCTCCTTGGATTAACATTTAACCAGAATATGAGCCATGAGATTTTTTTTAAGCCATTGGGTACTGTGTTTCAGAGGAAACTTTCAAAGGGTCTTACAGAGTTGTACATCGACCTTAGAATGGGTCGGTACAGTGTCTTGGGCAATTTATGGCATCTTCAGGTTTGAAAAGTCACAACATTTAAAAAAATATGTTTGAATATGATCAGGAGTTGTGGATGCTTTTCCCAAGTTCTTTTACATACCAGGGTTTTCTGACTGGTGTTGCCTGCCAAAAAGATACAGCTAGTGCCCTAAGTTGTGATAATGCTTTATAGCATCTCTCAATGCTACTCTTGTTTAGCATTATAAACTCTTGTTTAACATTATAATGTTTATAATACAGATGGAATGTTGTTTCTTTAGCTATAGGCTTGGATATAGATTACTCTTAAACTGGTGATCCAATCTCAAGATTCTCAATTCTCATTTTGATGTTCTTTGCAACACACTCAATATTATCTTTGTAATTCTCTAGTGTTTAATTGAGGAGAGGATGTCAAAATTTTCATATGATTTTCAAATGTTAACCTGACACAAAAGATGCATTTCATAATAAAACTTCACTCAGGAGACAAGATGGATCATACGCTGCGCTCTAGAACTGCTCTCCACTGCACCCAACTCCCATCCCCACCATCACCAACTCAGAGACCTGCATCAATTCGGGGGGTAGCCAATACTCAGAAGCAGCATGCAATTTTAATATTGACAATGAAGACATTAAAATTGTTAATATTTTGCTTACCTTAGTTCAGATATCAATTCAAATGGAGACTGTAGCCAGGAAATCAAGAGAAGGGTGAGACTTGGAAGGAGAGCAATGAGGAATTAAAAAGGATCACCAAGAGCAAAGATGTGTCATCAGAGACCAAAGCTAAGATCACCCACAGCCTTGCAGTCCCAATTACTGTGTACAAATGTGAAAGGTGGACAGTGAAGAAGGCCAACAGGAAAAGATATTGATTTATTTGAAATACTGTATTAGTGGAGAATTCTATGAATACCATGGATTACCAGGAAGATGAACAAGTGGGTACTTAAGCAAATTAAACCAGAAACATAGCTGGAGGTGAAAATGGCAAACTGAAGCTGCTTCAGGTACTTCATGAGAAGGCAGGGATCTTTAGAAAAGACAATAATAGTGGGAGAAATAGAAGGCAACAAGAAAAGAGAAAGGCAAAATATGAGATGGACTGAATCCATAAAAGAAGCCATAAGCAGGAGTCTATGTGAGCTGAGTAGGACTGCTGAGGACGGGACATTGTGGATGCCACCCATTCATCACATTGCCAGGAGTCAGAGCCAAGGCAGTGCCATGTAACACACACACACACACATACACACACACACTCACCATAAGATACTGAATCAGAATCAGAATGTGATACTAATTAATTGAAAATGTTTAAACTTTGTAGTATGTAGAGATACATATGGCAACAGAAATGTGTATTAAACTATATTATTAGCAAAAATAAATCCAGTGCAGTATAATTTAAATAAAATTTAAAATATACATGCATGTATAAGTAACTTTCCATTTTTTCAATAAAACTCATATCAATATAAATCTAACAGAGTAGGTGCCTGTGTTGATGTGATATTAATGGGACAAGGAATCAAAGATAAAGGGGAGAAGTGACGTAAAATCAAATAATAGAGAAATCTTGCATGAATCATCATTTTCAGTAAAGACTCATTATTCACAAAAAAAAATTTCCTCCTACTGAACACAAAGGAAAACTATGTCTTTCAGACTCCATGCAAGTACACGGAAACCATGTGATTGTGCTCTGGACAATGGAATGTGGCAGAAGTGAAACAGCACTTTTGGGCCTGATCGTTACACCTTATGTGTGATCACCCTCTTGTTCTCTTTTTCTCCTCTTGCGAATTCAGTAGCATTACAAGATGAAAAGACCCTGGACACCTGAGTCATCAGCCAGAGAAAAGGCCCCATGTAGAGTCTGCCTGGCTTACACTGGACTGTGACATGGCGAAAAATAATTACTTAGGTTGCTGAGCTAATGAAATGTTGTGTTCTTAGCACTACTCACTCTAGCAGAATGATGATGGGGTACCATGAAGTAAAGAATATGATTAAGTAAAATTTCTGCTTCTGTGGGGGAAAAGTGAAAAAAAAAACAGAAGAGAAAAATGCTTCAACTGTGAGTGTTTTACAAAGCCACCATGGAAACCAATATTCATACACATTATTGTTTAAGCAAAAAGCAGAGAAGAAAATTCCATTTAAAAGTTTCCAAGTTCAAATTTTGACCATGTTTGAGCAACTGGAACTAGATATTCTCTTCCACTCTTGAAAACTGAGTAACATTAATGAAAGAATTGTTTTCAGAAAACTGGAAAGCATAGCACATGAGTGAGACACCTAAGGCAAGAAAATGAAGAGGTTAGAGCTACTGTGACCTCATTTGCTGTCTAAAAGCAAGTTTTGAATCATGGCACTGGCTGGACATAGGCAAGAACAGTGTTGTCTTGGGGGACTGAGAAAACAAATTGCTGGGAAGGCCTGAGCCAGCCGGTATATGGCAGTCAGAGTCCTGTGGAGATGGAATTAGGCAGAGGAGTGCTTTGGCCCTTTGGCTGCATATTACACTGTGTATGCATAAGATTGAACTCCATCAGGCCAGATGGGTGAAAGCTTCTGGGGAATTCTAAGCTGGATAAATTCTGAAGTCACAAACACCTGGGAGTCCATTGGATACCTGGAGGATATGGGAGACACACACAAAATGCTTAGTAGAAGGAAATAAAGTAGCCTAAACTAGGCTATTCTGGACCTGCTCTAACAAAGCTAAAAAAGAAATGTCAAATGGACCAAAACTATCAAGGTTAAAATGTACTTTAGCCCCAAATTTATGTATAGATTAAATTGATCTCAATCAAAGTCTTAGCAGCCACTTACACTGAAAAGTACATTCTAATTATACGTGAAAATGCAAAGAATTTAGAATAGCCAAAATAATTTTGAAAAATAAGAGCAAATTTGGAAGATTTTATATCATTTGAATTCAAGATTCAAGATCAAGAGTCATGACAATGTAACATTGGCATAAAGATTAGATAAAAGTAAATAAAACAAACTAGAGAAACCAGAAATGAAACTACATACATGTAGCCAATTGTCTTTTCACACAGTTACCAAAGCAATTAAATGGGGTAAAATAATCTTTTCAATAATTATACTGGAAACATGGGATAACCACAAATAATATAATAAGAAATTGTTTTATTTGATATAATTAATAATAAATACAACTAATAAGCACAAATAATAGTTACAAATAATAAAATACACTGCAGTTTTTACCTCACAAAAACATACTCAAAATAGATTATTGACCTAAATGTAAACCCCAAACTATAAACATTTTAGAAAGAAACATAGGAGAGAATCTCACTGACTTTCTGTCAGGCAGAAATTTCTTAAATGGGATGAAGAACTGATTTCCAGTTCAACATCTGAGAAGCTTGGAAGTCACGACTGCATCCTAAGAAATTAAAAAGTGAACAAACTGAAAAATCAGCTCTTGTTAGATCTGGAGCAGATGTGAGGTCACAGGGAGAACCACTGTCCCCCAAACTGGAGAGGTGGGGGAATACAGAGAATCTCAAATTACCAAAGCAGAAATCTACCAGCATAAAACTGCAGGAACGGTACTGGGTTAGTGGAACCTGAACTACAATTGATGACTTTCTGGAAGCTCAGTGTGGACAAGTCTGAGAGACAAAATCATAGGTGGGGTACTGTGCTTTCTGAGTTTTATCTCTTGAATCTCTACCAGGTTATCACAGTGGCTATTGGAGAAAAATCGTCTCGTGCTTCTGGCAGGGGTGAGGAAAAAGAATAATTTTGAACTATGACAGTTTATTTTGTCTTAACAAAGTCTGCCCTCAGGAGAAAGACTATTTCAGCAAAGTCTAAACTTCTTAGAGTTCTAACAGAAACTAAGTGACCTGGAGGAAGTGAAATATTCAACTCTAGCCCACTCTAGTCATCCTGTCCCACCTGGTAATGTAAATTTCTGCCAATACGTAAGACTGAGCAAGTGCAAAAGGCATTCATTTTGTTTTTGTTAATGTGACCATTTATTCAACAAATATTTATTGTGCATCTAATATGTGTACAGCTACTGTTTTGAGTGAGGTTATAAGCAGCAAAGAGACAGTTCCTGGCTTCATAAATCTTATATTCTAGTGTAGAAGAGAGACAGAAAGTAAGCAGACAAGCAAATGCATTATATAATTCTAGGTGTTAAAATTTTTCATGAAGAAAAATAATGCATAAATAATACACTAATGCATGAAATGAATTATGCAGGGTTTTTTGTTAGTAAACTGTTTTTGCGATGTTTAATATGGTTACTATGGAAATGAAGCTGCATATAAGCAAAATTCCATGTGGAGAATTAAAATATAAATGATTAAGTAAAAACAAAACCCTGAAATAAATAAGCTACTGACATAGGTTGAGTTAACTATGTGATTTTCCTCTTTACATTTCTTTTTACGGTATCTTGAAGTGAAATTACTCAGTGTTGGCATTGAAATCGTAGAGAGTTCTACAGCTCCTTCAAAGGCGAGGCCATCACACCCAGACAGACAACAACATCGACATGTAAGAAGAGACAATGCATAAGTTAAGTATGTTGATGTGGGGGTGACAAAAGTCTAAGTTCTCCTGTCCTTTAACACGTACATATCCACACACTCTGCCAGAATTTTGGTGAGTCACATGTATGAAGTTATCAGTAAAAATAGTTCAGTGATAAAATTCATGGAAAAGATTATTTTTGTTCTAGAGATTTAGGAAGTTCTGTGAATTATAAACCTGGGCCTATCCTGATTAAATTTATAATTCATATCTTTTCAAAGTATAAAGGGAAATGAACAGGTTATGAAACAAATGAACCAATAAAAAAATAAACACGTACTAGGCAAAGGTTTATGTTAGGCACTGGGTAAAGGACATCTGCATGTATTGTATCATTTGATATAAATAGGAGAAATGGAAAATAATGGCAGATATCAGTGATACAATATGTGAATTTTTTGGTGAATCTAAACATTTCTTCCATTTTTTTTGTTTTTCAGGGATGAAATGAAGACAAACTCTGGATGTTTGTAAGTGATACTTTTTCTATAAATGTGTCCTACATTATGGGAAGAATGGGGGCACGGGGTACAATTCTTAGTCCCAGAGGTTTTGGTTGCTTTTGAGTTCTCACAAACTTTTTCTTTTTACTGAGTATTCTATTTTACTGAACAGAAACAGATTTTATGTCAAAAAACATAAAGTTAAACAAAAAGATAACATACATATCAATTGGAAGGGGGAATGAAAACACTGTGAATCTTTACTATCAACTCATATATGTCTTCATAATTATATAAGCCCCCTAAGACAAACTATAAAGACTGGATCAAATCTGGGTATAATGAGCAGAATTTTGGCTGCAGGTGTGAAGAATAAAATATTTGTCTCCATGGGGACAGATCCATTACTGCACTTTTCAAAATGTCAAGATTGCATTTGAAAAGTAGTCATAATTTCCTCCCATTTTATAAAGATAATTCCCTGTTTGTACTCCACACATAAAAATCTGTGACAATGAAAATTTGTCTTTGCAGTATTAGGATAATAATTCCAACCTAACATGGTTTAGAGTACAGTGTATTTTTTTTAATCTCCAGATTTCAGGGAAGTAAAAACATAGTGTTCTTGATGATTTGGTAACACAGTGGCACTTTGGCCACCTCCTTAGTTTTGTAGGAGATCATGGTTTGTTTCAAAAACATTGTCACTGGAAGTGTTAATATACAGAAAAAGGAAGGCACATTCCTATATGTTTGCCTTTAATATCACATAAAACATGTATCAAAATATTGATACCAGCCTAATTTGACTAGGCAAAAAATGTACTTTTGTGTGCATTTGATATGCTTTGCATAAATCCTGATTATACATGTGACGGGAGTGCAGCTGAGCATTGCTATGTTATATATCTGGAAAACGATTAAACCACCAAACTTCATCGTGGTACACATATTAAAAATATCAGTAGCTATTTGGAAATAGGTATTAGATAGTGATGTTTTATAAGAAAGAATGATAAAAACAAAAATTGATGATTACAGATCACCATAACAAATATAATAAAAATGAAAAAAGTTTGAAATACTGTCAAAATTAACAAAAGGTGACATCGAGAGACACGAAGTGAGCAAAGGCTGCTGGAAAGTGGTGCCGATAAACTTGTTCAACACAAGGTTGCCACAAGCCTTCAGTTTGTTAAAACAAAACACAAAAATATCTGCAAAGTACAATAAAGCAAAGTGCAATAAGATGCAATTTGTCTATGTTTCACTTCTTTCTCTTGTTCACAGAGTGTCAGAGCAGTTGAATGTCATTCTAATCTTTGCTCCTCTGTAGGTAGGTTCTGCTTGCCCCCACTGGCTTTTTTTAGGATTATTTTTTATATCTAACTTTCTGTAGTTTGAATATGACATACCTAGGTGTAGTTCTTTGGCATTTATTCTGCTTCATGTTCTTCGAGCTTTGTAGATCTGAGACTTCGTGGCTGACATTAACTAGGGGAAATTCTAAGTCATTATTGCTTCAAATATTTCTTCTGCTCCTCCCTCTTTCTTCTCCTGGTAATCACATTACTTGTATGTTACACCTCTTGTAGTTGTTCCACAATCCTTGGATATTGTTTGCTTGTTTGTTTTCAGTCTTTTTTTTTTCCTTTTTGCTTTTCAGTTTATGAGGTTTCTGTTGAGATATCCTCAAGCTCACAGACCCTTTCTTCGGAGCTGTTCAGTCTACTGATAAACTTATCACACAAAGGCATTATTTTTATCTCCAGCAGTTGTTTTGGTTTTTCTTAGAATTTCCATCTCCCTGTTTACATTGCCCATCTGTTCTTGCATGCTGTTTACTTTATCCATAGAGCCCTTTGCATATTAATTATAGTTGTTATAAATTCCAACATCCCTGCCATATCTGGTTCTAATGTTTGCTCTGCATCTTCAAATGGTGGCTTTGCTTTTTTTGTTTGTTTGTTGCCTCTTGGTGTACCTTGTAATATTTTTCTTAATAGCTGTACATGATGTATCATGGGAAAGGAGCTGCTGTAAATAGGCCTTTAATAAGGTGGCGGTAAGAAATGGGGGGAGGGGAAACGCTCTAAAGTCCTATGATTAGATCTCAGTCTTTGACTGAGCCTATACCTCTGGACTGTGAACTTCGCAGGTGTTTCTCAGGTTTCCCTAGGAGGAGGGGATGGCTACAGTGGGCTGGATGTGGCTATTGCCCATCTCCAGGTCTGTCAGGCTCTGATAAAACCCCAGAGTTTAGGCTAAAGTTAACTAGTGTCCCCTGAGGTCAGGCTTTGTTAAGAACAGAATGTTCTGCGTATTTCAGCATGATTCCTCCTCCCAACTTTCCCCATCAGCATGAGGGGAATTCTCTCTAATATTTACTGTGTGATTCTGGTCAGTCTCACAAAACCGTGGGGGATCTCCTAAGACTATTTGTCCCCAATCTGTTGGTGATATAGTCTTTCCTACAAGTCAGCTGGGCAACTGCTCAGTTAGCTGCCTACTGAGCAGCCTGGCACCAAAGAATAGACAAGAATCACACAAGATAACTATCCTATTCTCTCAGCTTTTAGTGAATGCAGGCTCACTCAAAGTAGAACACCAACATACATTAATACCCTACTCACACTCTAACAATCTAAGAGGAATATAACACACACACAGCAATCAATGTGGGATAATGAAAACCAGTCCCAGAGTCTCAGTCCACAGGTCCAGGAGACAGCACAGTGGTCAAGGGAGTTGTTAGCATCTTGCAAGGAAGGATCTCTGGACCCAGGTGGGCAGCAGGGCAGAGCCTCCAGCAGCCGATGCCAAGGGAGATCAGCATGGCCTGGAGCAGCACTCTGGTGCATGGAGCTCGGCTGTCTCAGCAGTGGTCTGGAACTGGCCTCAGTTACACCTTGAAAAGTGGTGCACTCCACCCTTCTGGGTCATTTCAATAAATGTCTTGGCACCCCCAATGCCAAGTTTGGAATTTGCCCAGGAGCCTATGGGTGGTACATGGCTATTCTGCTTGACACCCCTGCTGGCAACTGTGGAATTTGCCCAGGAGTCTATCTGTGGGTGGGCCCACTCTGCAGACACAGCTGCTCTGACCACGTGGGCAGGTATTTTAAGCATGTCTCCTTGCCAGACATGTCTGCTTGACCATGGGGGCAGATATGTCCCTTTGACAGATGTCTTTACCCTGACTTAGGTAATTTTCTTCTTGAACCAAAGTGTCATGCTGACTGACAGTCATTTTAGTTGGCATAAGTGACTCCACTTTGTTTTATATACTTTATGCTATCTTAACTGGACCAATGACATTTTATTTGTCCTGCTCTCCACACTGTTACCCTAGAGATTTTAACTTTGTATTGTCCACACTGAGCTTCTAGCAATTCCTAAATTACAGTTTAGATTTTCCTACCATGGCACTGGTACCCGTGGCTATTCTGCTCCTGTACCTCTGCTCTGGTGGTTGTGACTCCAAGTAGTCACCTGTCTCTGTCTCCACTTTTAACAACCATGGTTTTCCCTGTGTTCTCTCCCTTTCACTGGCCCAAGAAAATTTGTTGATTTTCAGTGTGTTCAGTTTTTATTCTTTGTTAAAATGTAATGGCAGCTTCCAAACTCCTGACTGGCAGAACTGGAAACCAGAAGTCCATTTAGTTTCTTGTGTAGAATAATTTTTGAAAGCAAAGAAATTATCTGTTAAGTTTATATCTGTCAAATATTAATATCTGTCGAATTATCTGTCAAAATTATAGAGAGCTGCTAACAAGTACTTGACTGTTTCATGGGTCATGTATAAAACAAATTAACCAAAATGCTGAATTTCCATCAAGCTTTCTTGTTCTTTAACCAGGGAAATTACATTTCTATATAACACATTGAATTAAAAAAATACTTCAACACATTCCCTGTGAGACCTGAAATAAGACAAATATGCTGCTATTACATTGATTAACAACCTTTCACTGAAGGTCTTGGCTAGCATTATAAGATAAGGAAACAACACTTACCAAAACAAGCATCTCTGTATCATTGTGACTGCTCAAAATACTTTCAGTTGGTTAAGCAAGATGCTGCTCTGTGGCTTGTCTGTGCTTGATGTTGGAGAGCCAGGATGAGGCTGGCTTTCTTCATAAGGACAACAATGCTAATTTCAACAACTCTTAACCTGCCCAAAAATACAGTGTCTTCAGCCCATTGAAAATAATGTACCCCACTCAAGGCAATCTAAAAGTCAGAAAAATCACAAGGAATCACAAAAGGGCCTGATGCACAGGATATTGCTAGTATAAGCTTGACCCACTAGATTGTAAGCTCTTAGCAGGCAGGGACTGCTTGTTATTCTATCTTGTGTGTTTCTTTCTTTCTTTCAAGAACTAAACAGTATCTTGAATGTCACAATGCTAACAAAATTACTTTCAGTCTGAAATAAATCCATTCGTATCAGACAAAAGATGAGTGTTAGATCTGAGGACAGGGTGCTTTTCAGAAAACATATCACTTGATTTCCTGACAAGAGGAAAGCTACAGAAAAGTTTATTCATCAAATGTTTGCATTCTAATTTTAGCTCTCAAGCAAACCAATCAATAAACGTGGAACAAAGAACTTTTTTTACATATCACAAGTAGGAAAATATGCAATATGTTATATATATATAAATATATATACATACATATGAACTGGTTTCAATAAAAGTATCCACATGTTTGTGAATGTATATACAAAAGAATAAACTCCTAGAAGCAAAACCAATTTTTTATAAGTAAAATAATTACAACATTCAATGAAAGAATCTTCAAAGTAATAAAAATGAAAAAAATAAGCAACAATTTATATAGACAGCTGAATAAGATTACCATAAAACATAGGAAGCCTATTAGTACAGAAGTATGTCATAAATAAAAATGAAGTTTCAGTACGGAAGTCCAGCTTATTCAAACTTTAAAAGCAAAGGGCATAATAAAATTCGATTAGCACTTGGGAAAAATTGTATCACTATATTCCTTTTAATCGGAATATGTGTTCTAGTGATTATTTCTTTTTTCTTACTTAAAAATTATTATTTAAAAATTAGATTTTTAGAGTTTAAGCCCAGGCATGGGGAATTCTACTATTGGCTTTTCCTATACAGTTAAGCAGAAAATTAAATATATTAATAATGTATGAAGACCTACTACTATACCTTTTTGAACAGATTGTTGCTCATGCATAAGAGTTTTTGAGAAGGTACCACTTTGTCTTGCAATTCTTTCTTTTTAAAATTTGTGAATATATAATATATTTGCATGATTAAAAATGCATCGTGATATAAAAGGGACACATACAACAGCAAGTTCATAACTTTCCTTGAATCCATTAGAATGCTGAGGTTGCAAGGCAGCCAACTGGTCCAAAACTCTAAGAAAAGACTGGAGACTGCGAGGAACACAGTATGAGCGGTGGCTTATCAGGGCAGGAGGGAGCTGGACAACAAGAAGGGTTCAGCTGGGGTTGTTGGCAAACTGGTGGAGGTTGAATGTACACTGGCAAAAGGATGAAGGTCCTGAAACTGCTCTTTGAAAGTAGGCTCCCAACTGGAGGTTTTGCAAAGAACTTTTTCCCCAGACTGAGTCTGGTGCACTTGGTTCCAGACCCCCTTAGTGCACCATCTAGCCAATACTCTCGAGTGTGGAAGTTCCCTTGGTCTGTTGCCCAGTGTATTAGTCAGGGTACTTCAGAGAAACAGAACTAATAGGATGGATAGATAGATAGATGATAGATAGATAGATAGATAGATAGATAGATGTATTTATTATAAATCTGCTGACACAATTATGGATGCTGAGAAGTTTCCTGACTTGCTATCTGCAAGTTGGAAAACCAGCAAAGCCAGTGGTATAATTCAGCCCACGTCCAAAATCCTGAGAGCCAGTAGGTACAGAACTAGGAGTGCTAATGTCCAAGGGCAGAATAAGGTGAATACTACAGGTCAAACAAAGAGAGCAAATTTGCCTTTCTTCCACTTTGTATTGTGTTCAGGCCCTAAGAGATTGGTTGAGGCCCATCTGCTTCAATAAGGGCAATCTCTTTCACTCAGTCCACCAGTTCAAGTGCTACTCTGTTTCAGAAACAGCTTAACAGGAACCCTTAGAAATAATGTTTTACCATCTTTCTCGGCATCCATGAGCCCAGTCAAGCTGACAGATAAAACTAACCATCACACCCAGGATAGTGGTCTGGGCCCCCTTTTTTTTTTTTTTTTTTTTTTTTTCAGGACTGAAGAACTTCTCCATCCTTTGCAGTCTTGGAAAATAGCACCAGCTCTCATGCTGAGTTTGTCCCTCAGCCTACCCTTACTCCAAAGCCTCATAATTCTCTCATCATGCTTCTCACCAGCAAGACTCCACTGATTTTCAAAAATAAGATTTAAACACCAGCAAGGTAACATGTCTTAAAAGGATACTACAAAGCCATCCAATTCTCCATACAAATACATTTTTAAAAGTATTTTTAGAGGAAGAAAAGGAAACCCTAGAATTAGCGAATTTAAAACTCCAAATAAATATTTCAATAAAGTACCCTGCCATATTTTTTCCAAAAACACAAACTCTTGTTTTGAGTAGTACACAAGATCCCCCAAAAGGCATAAACTTAGATATTTTTGTGGCTTTTAAATTATCAAGATGGATAATATTTCATTTATCAGAAACCTCTGAATGGTTGTTCTTTTTTGTAATTGGAAAGAATACTTTGATACGCTTCCTTATTGGGAGAAGGTGGAGAGCAATGATTGAAACCTCAGAAGTCATGGTATAATAACAAGAATCTCCCTTCAAGGAAAATTAAATCCAGTTACCTATAGGGAATATGTTTTGTTAGGAGCCAAAGTAGTGGTTGCCCTAGCTTTATTAAATGTTAATCAATGATGCTTCAGAACACAAGGTAAAAAGCAGTCATACTCATACCTAAGAAATTATTTACATATCCTTTTCTAGAGACTAAAGATAAATTTAAAGTCTCCCTTCTCACAAGTCCTTACTAAATTGTCATTTTGAGACCTGGCTGATGCGGATCAGTGGATTGAGTGCCAGCCTGTGAACCAAAGGGTTCCTGGTTTGATTCCCAGTCGGGGCACATGCCTGAGTTGTGCTCAAGGTCCCCAGTGGGGGGCACTCAAGAGGCTACCACACATTGATGTTTCTCTCCCTCTCTTTTTCCCATCCTCCCCCTCTGTCAAAAAATAAATAAATAATAAATAAATAAATTATATTTTAAAAATAGTCATTTTAACATTTTAGACATATTATTATTCAAACTTTTTAAAATACATCTTAAATCATTACAGTAACCTAAGTTGTATCCGTAAATACTTTAATCCAGTCACTGTAACTACTTAACAGCATTTAAATGTATGATTTAAGCATGGTTTTCTACAAATGTATTTCTTTAAGTATTGAAAACACAATAAAATTCATAATTAGTTTCATAAGTGCTGAAATAGAATTATTAGATATTCTGATAGGGAAATCAGATACTCAAGGTTCTCCTTTATGCTTACTTACTCTTCAGGTTGTTATTTTTATTTATTTTTTATTTTTTTTTGATGGTTGGAGGAGTGGGAAGAGCAGGCGTAGTGGAGAGGGAGTAAAGTGTGTGCGAAGGGGGAGACTTCATTGTACAGAAAGGTCATTAACTGTGATGCAAACGCCAATGTTTCCATGGAAACTTCTGTCCACTACAGAATATACTAGAGCAATTTTTGAACCATTTGTCCATTTGATTAATTATGTCTTTGTGCCGAAGGCAGCTTGGCTTGATTGTCTCATCATGTATTAGAGAAGCTACTGCTCTAACAAATGGACCTATTGTTTTGGGCCTATTCATCTTGGTGCATCCCAGCGAGCTGACAGACATTTCAACAAAATGACTGTCCCTTAATGAGCTGCAGCCTGTCAGAATTGTTTAGGGCTTCATGCGAGGCACAGACCATGGTCATGACAGCCTCAGTTATTATGACAATGAGTAGGATGTCTATGAAAGAGTCTATGTAAATACAATGACCCTCATTTTGAGATGACATAGTTGCTTTTTAATTATCAAACTTATATATGTTATAGTCATAAAACGCTCCTGAATTTTGTTCCAACATAAACAAAAGAGTTTTCTGACAACTAAACATGACCACCAAATCAAAAAGACTAAACTATTTTTCATAATGTGATAGGCTTGTTCTAGATTTCGAATTGTTTGAACAATACTATTATTCCAATTATGGAAACTCGCTAATGGAAGCAAAACCAACATTTTTGTTGTATGTTGTTAATATTCATGTTGAGTCTTTAGTGCTCCAAATGGATATAAGCTAATTTTACTTGAACAAATGTTTCTAAAAAACAGACAGTCAAACAACAAATGGAACAAATAAACCAGAAAGACAATTTGAGGAAGTCCCATAATATTTACAGACAAATGTATTTTTAGCAAATGGTAACATACAACATTTTTTGGCATTCCCAGTACATATAATATGGTGGAATAATAACCTACTCTGGTGTGAGAATATGTACCTGTTGATTTTCTCCAAAGACTTGGGAGCATTGCTACCTCAAAGCCCAAGCATTCTTCACAGAGATCGGTACTTAATAATGTATATTTTCCTGTCTACATTGTAATAATTCTCTTAAAAAAGAAAGAACATATTGACAATTTTGATTTCATGTTTGCTCAAAGCAAGAGCAAATTCTCCCTCCAAACAGATGAATGCACTTCTGGGAGGGATAGTGTGCCAGTCACAGCCAGTCAGTATGCCTGGAACGTCCCCTTTGCCAGAAATTAATTATGACACTTAAGAAAAGCCTCCTACATATTTTTAAATTGCGTATTTCAGTTTTGCTTCTATAACTCTTCTCTGCAGGGAAGAGTCATAGACTTTCGCTGTATGTGGTTTATGCTTTAACTATTTCTCTCTACAGAATCAGTGATTAAGTTGTGCCAGACAGAAATCACCACTCTCTAGCTACCAGCAGCCACACTTAATCAGTTAATAACTGGGGATTAAACTTAATTCAGATTAATTTGTATTAGTATAGAGTTTGTAAATCAATTGCTTTCATATTAATTTACATGTTGTCTAGACATGACATCATGTTGATTCTTTGTATGGTTCAACTACTAATTACAGGCTTTAAGGGTAACAGATGCAAACTTTTTGTTTAGAGCTCTAAACATAAATCAAGGCTGGAGCGGTGATCCAGTTTGTCTCAGCATAGTACTTTTTATAAGTTTCGTTTAAAACTTCATATTAGAGTGAAAGTCTGCAATGGAAGAAATTTAACCTGTTTAACATGGAAATGTCTTCTGATAAACGGATAAATTTAATTGACATGATAAATTCTAGAAAAAAAGATAATTGTTAAAGATTAAATTAAAGTCTACCAAATTCAATCACTATGTAAGAGACTAAAACACTATTAAAATTATTCTTACAGATTTCAGTTTGTATTCTATCTGTTCCTTTCAGGATTTATACCTTACATAATAGAGTTAACTGATCTGTGGAAAGTGTTTATTTACAGATAATTCTGATTATTTATTTAATTTGAATGCCTCTTAACTTCTCAAAGTTTAATGGTCTTAATTTCTGGAATACAGTAGGAAATTGTAGGAAACCAACTAAAATAAATAGGAGACATTTAATTCATTTCTTATTACTCACCACCATCTAAAAATAAAATTGGTAGACTATGTTCAGGTTGGAGAAACATCATCAAAATCCATTAATTTGCTAGGTAATAAATTTTCCTGAAAAAACAGAATCTACTAAAGCAACTCAACTCTTAAATCTGTTTTTCTTATTTGGCTTATGTGTGGATTTTAAGATGGACATGGCCAATAGAATTAATCCTTACTTTTATTTTTAATTCTCCTGAATTGGTTTAGAAAATGAGCTTCACCATTTTTAGAATGTATGTTACAGATACCTGGTTTAATTGAATCAATGTCAGTTATATATAAGGCTTTATAACCCCATTTTTATTTATTGGGATATCCATTTTCTCCCTACAGAAATAGTATTACTTATGTGCACACAAGAAAGTCATTGCAGCAAAGAAAAAGACTCAATGTTCTGTCAAAGTGATTCATGTATTCTCTATTCCTGGGTGGTTAAGAAAGGGTAAAACGCCAATACAGTGTTACCTTTGTTACTTTATTTTATATTACCCTTAAAGAATGACATTATTTCTACTCTGCTAAGTAATCCTTTTATTTTCTGTCATCTATATGGAACACTGCCCCTACTACTAAAATGATGGTTATTTTAACCTTTATGAAACTATCTTTACATGTTAATCAGCATGAGTAACAAAAGCATTATTCTACTTACATATTTATACACCACTGGTGATACCTACTAGCACCTTAATTTAGGTGAGCATTCAAGAAATTTCATTTTAAATATATCACTAAAATCTATAAATAATTTTAAAATTAAAATTTAAACTTAAAGTTGCAAATATAGTATAAGGAGGTTTTTGTATATCCTTCCCAGGATTTTACCAAGATTCTTTAAATGTTATCATTTTACAATTAAAATGTTAGTTTGCTCTCATATGTGTGCTTTCTTTCTTTATATAAATGTACATATATATGTGTGTGTAATCCAAAATAGCTCCTTAATGAAGAGAATTTTTATAAGACTCCAAGAGGACTTCAGTAAACAACTCATCACTTTCCTATTCCTTTGAATATTATCTAAGCATTTTTTACTTGTCTTGGGTAAATGATGTAGCATACTAAATAATTTTTTCTCTCTTGGAATTACATTAAATAAATAGGTGTACAAATTACAGTGAGATTTATAAATTTGATTTCTAAATTTCTAAACTTGTACAAATTCCCTTTTACATGTTGTAAGAAGAGACTTGATTTATTTATACACTATACCTTTAGCTCAGCATAATGCTTAATGCAAAAAAAGAATGCCAGTCCCACCTTCAGGCATAAAACTGAAGAGAACATCATGACCTCAGTCAAGGAAAGAAAGCTAAGTCAGATGGTCAGAACTTGAAGCTATGGGATTAAACACTTCTTTGGAATGAAAGGATGGGAAGCAGCAAAAATTAACTCTCATTTCAATCTTACTTAAAATTTTATTTTTATAATCTTGCATTGTTCTCACTAGCATCTAGAAGGATATACAGGGATAATCCATAATCAGGTAAAATTTATAGCTGATCATAAACAGGCTTGGATTCTGAAAGGGGTTCAAGTTCGAATAGAGTATCTTTCCTTCCACTTCTCATTGGTGGCCTTTAAGTTTTTGGGGTGTTGGCTATAGTTCTCTTTCTCTCCCTCTCTACAGTTGGCTACCCTTTGTTTTCTTAGGCCAGAGAACACACCTTGAGACTTGACCCTGGTACTACCCTAAACAACAGCAGGGGGGAATCTAAATAATCTCTTTATAACTTCAAAGCATTTTAAATTAAATATCCTGCCCAAACAGGGATAAATAAGCTAGGGACCATACCACTGAAAATAACTGGAAATTTTGAAGTACCACATCTTTTGTTAGTACTTTTTCACGCCATGTTCTCATGAAATCCATTGGAATAAAATCAATGATAATAGTCTTCAATATAGAGTTAGTTTTAGATTCTTTAAGACTTTTAAGTGGACAATCATATCATCTGCAAGGAGGGTCAGTTTTATTTCTTACTTTTCTGTGTTTATGACTTTTATTTCTGTTTCTCACCTTTTTGCTCCTGTTAGAATGCTCAGCTCTATGTTGAATGACAGTGATGAGAGCAGACATCCTGGCCTTTTCCCCAGGCTTAGGAGGAAAGCTTTCATTCTTTTGACTTTAAGTATAATGATAACTGTGCTTTTTTAAGATCAATAGAGAAATTTCCCCTCTCTTCCTATTTTTCTAAGAGATTTTACCATAAATGGGTGTTGAGTTTGTTCAGTTTTTTTCTACACTGAGGGATACAGTCATGTGATTTCTTTCTTATTTAGCTTCTTAATGTAGTGGATTATATTGATTGATTTTCAAATACTGAACTAGACTGGTATACCAAAATAATTGTTCATGTTGTATAATATGTTTATATTTTGCTTAATTCTACTTGATAATATTTTAAGGATTTCTGTTCTGTGTTTATGAGAGCTATTGATATTAGAATATGTTCTTTTTTTATTTTGGTGCTCTGTCTAGTCTTAATATCAAGATAACTCTAATTTTATAAAATGAATAAGGAAGTGGTTACTCCTCTTATATTTTCTACAAGAATAGATAATAATTTTTCCTCAAATGTTTGTAGGATTTTCTAGTGAAACCTCAAGGCCTTGAAATTTCTGTGAGTTTTTCAATTACAAATTTCATTTCCTTAGTAGTTATAGGACTATTTGCTTTACCTATTTTATATCAAGTGGGTTATGGTTATTCATGTCTTTTGAGGAGTTGATTCATTTTATGTAAGTTGTGTAAGTAGATTTTCTTAGAGTACATCCTTATTCTCCTTTGAAGTCTACGGTGTTTGTAATAATATCCTACATCACTTCTGAAACTGTAATTTCTGTTGTCTGTTCTGTTTCCTGCTAGTGCTGCTAGAGATTTGTCAGCTATATTGGACTTTTCAAAGAACTAGTTTATAGTTTCAATTAACTTTTAAATTCTTTTTCTGTTTTCAATTTAATAAATTTCTTCTCTTTTTCTTTTTTTGTTTCTTTTTTAATCGGGTATACTTTATTCACCTTTTTCTGTGTTCTTGAGTAGATGCTTAAATTATTATATTGAGACTTTTGATTTTCCCCAAGGTATGCATGCAATGCTATAAATTCCCTATTCAGCCTTGTTAGTTGTGACCCTCAACATTTAACATGTTGAATATTCATTCAATTCAATGCATTTTTTATGTTTTCTAAAACTTCTCATTTAACTCATGCATTACTTAAAAATATGCAATTTAATTTTTGAAAGTTTGCAAATTTTCTTATTTTTCTGTTATTGGTTTTTAGTCTGATTTTATTGTGATCAGAGAGCAAATTGCATATGATTGCAAGTTTTAAAATTTATTGAGTTTATTTATGGCCTAAGATGGTATACCTATACCTATCATAGCATATATTCCATGAGCACTTGAAAAGAATATACGGCCCAACACAAATAATGCCCCTTTTTGTTACAAAATATTTTATCACAAAATCATAAGCATGTAATTCTGTAACATAACAATATCACACTCAAGCACACCACATGACATTTTAGGTGAAATGTTCAAATCAAAACTATAAATTATTACACTCATATTATTACCCTACCACCCACACTCAAGCAGGCATTGTTTCTGCCAGAGCCTGTATTTTTTACTGTTCTGTGGAATGTTCTATAAATGTTCATTAGATCCTGTTGATTAATGGTCTCTTTAGAGAATTGCTGATTTTTTGCCTTGGCTGGTGTAGCTCAGTGGATTGAGCGCGGACCTCCAAACCAAAGGATCATGGTTCGATTCCCAGTCAGGGCACATACCTGGGTTGCAGGACAGTTCCCAGTAGGGGACGCATGAGAGGCAACCACACATTGATATTTCTCTCCCTCTCTCCTTCCCTTCCCCTCTAAAGATAAAATAAACAAAATCTTTAAAAAATTGCTGATTTTCTAGGTGTAGTTGATGAAAAGTGTGTTGAGGACTCCAATTTTATTTGTGAATTTGTTTATTTTTCCTTTTAGTTCTCTCAGGTTTTGTTTCACACATTTTGCAGCCTAACAGAAGTTTGGTCCATATACAGTTATGATTGTTGTGTCTTCTTGGTGGGGTAAAGTAACCCTTTTATTGTTATATAATGTCCATCTTTGTCTCGTAATTTTCTTTGCTCTAAAGTAAGATGACCACTTTTGCTTTCCTTTGATAGATGTTTTCACTGAATATTTTTATTCTATCTTTTTACTTTCACCCAGCCTATACTGTTCATCTGAAATGACACTCAAGGGCAGAGAGGGTTCTTTGTTATTGCTGGGCTTGGTAGGAGTTCCAGGTCCTCACATGGGTCCACTGGCTTTGTGGTGACAATGCCCTCCTTATAACCAGACAATGGTAAACGTCCTACTCTCTGTTAGGCCTTCTTTGTCACTGTTCTAGAGGAGAGAGCAAGGCAGCTTTTCTGTTACTGTCCAGCGGGGATGAAAGCCCCAACTTCCTGTTTGGCGTTCTCGGTCCTCATCACAGTGGAGATGTTGAGGTCCCTCATTACAGCCTTACAAGTGTCGAAGTCTCAGTTCCCCACTCAGCCCTTATGGTGTGGTTGGAACAGGGCCACAGTTTTTTCTGTGGTGTTGGCTGGAATAAAGTGGTTATCATCTAAAAGTTTGGTCTTACTAGGCTACCCTTTGACTGGAGAGAGTAAGCTTTTGTTGCAAATTTTTTGCCTCTGCTCTTTGGTATTGCCTTGTTGCCAGTTCTTCAACTTCAAGTCTGGGAGATATTAGGCAAAAAGAAAATACAGGGTGTTAATGACTGTTATTCTTCAGTTTCTGAGGTCCCTGAATAGTTTATCTTCTCCTTTCTATCTTTCAGTCTACCTAGGTTTGTTTTATATTTTATAAAACATTGCATTTAGTTGTATATTTAGGAAGAATAGAGAAAAGTGTGTCTGCTTCATCCACCAGGTGGAGGTGTCTGGGGCACATATTAAAGAATATAAGTAAAAGATATCATTTGTTGAATATTCAAATATTCAAATATTCTAAATATTCTAATCATTTAAATATTCTATTCTAATCATATTTAAATAATCTATATATTTGTCATTATAAGCTAGATTTGGATGACTCTTGAATCCCAGTCAATTATTTGTTAGGTCACAAAAGGAAATATTTTTTGGCAGATATTTAATAATCAACCATTATAATAGTTAAATTCCTTGTATCAGTAAAGGAATCCCATATCTCAGTGGTTTACAACAGCAAACATCTGTGTCTCTGACAAAATGGTCTTCCGGTAAGCTATGGTTCTGCTTCAGGCTGTGTGTTAGACTCAGGTTTCTGATTTGAGACTGTGGGTCCACCCCTCATGTTTTCTCATTTTGGAACCAAGGATTAAGGAGCAACCTCTCTCAGTATGTGCTATTATTTCATGGCAAGGACAGGAATAAGAAACTGTTAGGTGTATGCAATAACTGTTAAAGCTTCTGCATAGAACTGGTACATTGCTTATTTTGTTAATATTTTATTGGCCAAAGCAAGTTACACCATCAAAACTAAAGTCAACTGAGTGGAGAAGTATACTTCCTTCTTAGGAAACAGACACATTACATGACAAAGGTCACTGGTAATCTTTCAGAAAAGGGAGGGAATACATATGGATTTTTTTAAAGTTTTATTTATTTATTTATTTTGAGAGGGGAAGGGAGAGAGAAAGAGAGGGAGAGAAATATCAAAGTGTGGTTGCCTCTCATGAGCCCCCTTAGCCCCCTACTGAGGACCTGGCCCCCAACCCAGGCATGTGCCTTAGACTGGGAATTGAACCTACAACCCTTTGATTTACAAAGTCACACCACTGAGTCACACCAGCAGGGGTTAAATGTGAAATTTTTACATTGTACAATAATCAGAACATTTTTAGGCTCTATGTTAATTAAGAGGAAACCCAATCTGGTTTGATATACGAGTACATTCTAAAATGCAGACTGTGTCAAAATATATTTTCTATTAAAGAAACAAACATTAGGCAAAAAAAGCTCTTTTGATACAAGGTAAAATTTTTCACATATAGTTTAAAATAAAAGAATAACTGATAATTAACTTAAAATGATGTGTCAAGTAGGTTACCTGAAATCTATATTAATCAACTTAAATTTTAAAATAAATACCAGAAAAGTTATCTTCAGGACAGTATTTTTCAGCCTACTAATGTTTTACTTTGTATTCCTAAATCTGCATTAGAATATGGGTATATCTAAAAAGACATGGATATATCTAGATATGTCTCTATCTCTATATCTTATAGTTGCTTGAAATCATATATTAAGGTCAGACACAGAATAATTCATAAATGATAACAAGAGAAAATAATTTTAAGCAGTTCTAGAGAGAAACAAATTAGAAAGAAAATTTTCTGTACTGCAAACTATTTTAAGTAAAGAATCTGGGGCAATATTTCACATGGCTTCTTCTTTATAAATGGGAGGATTGATCCTTATCCCCTCAAATTCAATAGTAAGCTCCCATGAGTTCCACATAAAGGATTCCAGCATAATGGAAGTCATACAGTATACTGAATGTAAATTAGTTTGTGCTGCTTACCTTTCTTTAGTTACATATCTTGCTATTTTCTGATAATTGCATATAGATTATGCTAGTTATCTAACTAACACACAACCAACTCAAATAAATAGAACTAAATATTACTTAATACTTTCTATGTTCAAGGCACTGTATACAGTAACTGAAAAGAAATATGTAGGTAATCAGATCCCATTGTTACTTCAATCTTCAACATCTTGTTTTTAAAAATTAATGTGATGGTGAGATACTTTTTAGCACCTGTGACTATGAGAAAGAACTTACACTGAATTGAGATGTGACTTTCTCTATTTTCTATGTAATAGTAATTTTTAAATATATTTTATTTATTATGCCATTACAGCTATGCCAATTTTTTCTCCCCTTTATCCCCCTCTGCTCTGTATACCCCCTCTCACAATCATCCCCCCACCTTAGTTCATGTCCATGGGTCATACATATAAGCTCTTTGGCTTCTACATTTCCTATACTATTCATAACCTACCCCTGTCTATTTTCAACCTTATTATTAAAATTATAATAATTTTTCTAACTTCTAACAGGAACTCATAAGTTGGCACATAGTAGATCTTCAAAAGAGTTAACTAATGTATATATTGTTTAATTTATCTAATAGAAAAAAATGAGACAAATGTCCAAATAAAGAAAATATTGTCAATATACTGTGTGTACCCTGGAGATATAGGAAGTGTCAATGTGTCTCCAAGCAGGAGAGATTATATACGTTGCTGGGGAAGGAATACATGGGAAAGAGGAAACAAAAATGCAGGAGTGGACAAAAGTAGGTTTAGAGTTGCAATATAAATAATACAATAATTAATAAATAATAAGAATAAACTGTGGTTCATGTACTCATAACTGTAAAGCTGCTTTTGCCCATGCCTGTATTTTCAGAGTGGATTTGACACAGGCTGTAAATTTTAGGTGCAATTCTAGCAGTAAAATGTAGAAGATAAGTAAGAAGAAGCAAAACTCTAAATGAAAGATACTAAAATGTTTGTAATAACAGTAGGAGATGGAGGAGCTAAGACTCAGAAAGGAAACTAGGTGCCTGTGTTAGTCTGCTCAGGCTGCGTAACAAACTACCATAAAACCAGGTAGCTTACACAACAAAAATTTATTTTCTCACAGTTTTGAAAGTTAGAAGAGCAAAATTAAGGTGCTATCAGAGTTGATTTCTGGTGAGGCCTCTCTTCCTGGCTTGTCGATGTGCCTTCTCCCTGTGTCCACACATGAACTTTTCTGTGTGCGAGCATGGAGGGAGAAAGAGAGCTCTGGTTCTACCCCTCTCCCATGGGCAGAGTCCTGTAAGACCTGGGCCCCAACATGATGACATCATTTAACTTAATTACCCCCTTAAAGATCTCTCTAAATACAGTCACAATGAGCTTAGAGCTTCAACATATAAATTTTGAAGGAATACAATTCAGTCTACAACAGTCCCCAAAGTAGAAAACTTTCAAAGCTGGATGAAAATTCAGGACAAATTCAGTTAGAATTGGGAAGCCGTTGACACAAGTTAGGAGAGTGCCATCTAAAAGCTTTCGTGCATGCAGTTTTCCTTAAAGTGAGTTTCTTTAGAACTCCCTGATGGCCTTTTGGTAGGTCTAGAGCCAAATATGACATAACCTATTGCTAATACTCAAAAGTATTGATAGTACAAATATCTATGGAGTTTCATGTGTGACCAAGAAGTAAAAATTGTCAAAGAAATCTTTATTTGTGACAGAATATAAATATAAAAAAAAACACATTTATTTAAATTCAACCACTCATTCCAATCAAGACATTTGGTATAATATTTATCCCTAAATAAATCTAAACTGTTGTTCTACATGTTTCTGTAAAATCAGTCTCTCAAAATTATCGAAGCTACATAATCCATGTGAACTACACATATGTTTTATTTTATCACGAATATATAAGCATAGCTATCAATCAGAAAGAAAAAATGAGTTTTTCCCACTATGGATGAATACAGTTTTAGATTTTTTCTTTTACTGTTTTATAAATCATTAAAAGCTTTTGTCATTTTATTCATTTTAGCTAGAAAAATTGAGACATGATTTATGGGGATTTAAAATAAGGCAATATAAAGTAGAAAGCTAAAAACACAATGTCATTAATTCCAAACTTAAAAATTGTGCCACCAAAAGCGGAAAAATATTTTGGCATGTCTTTCTCATAATTTTCAATATTGCCTATATAATCTGAATTCATCACTATAGGAGACCACTCTGCATGGCATGGGCCCAGCTCCCACGCAGAGATGCACAGGACCCACACCATGGATAGGTTCTTCCATGGGGAATCAGGCCTGCACTGTACCTATACTTCTATGAGACTTGCTTTTGCTAAAACTCCCTCACCCTGAATTGAGGCAGCAAACATTTACTGCAAAGTAACTTCCTAAAATCCATGCTAAACCTTCCAAGGATGAGTGTAACCTGTTCAACCACTTTTCCATTTGCATTTGCAAATATCCTTCTGTGATGTGATTAGTGGCATCAGCTCCTTTGTTTTCTGTAAAAGGTAACCACCTAAAGCGAACCTGTGCATAATAAATGAAGACCATCATGTAATATGCCCAGAAAAGAAATAAAGGCTTGTCATGGTGGAGGCTGCGGTTTTTTCTCCCCTTGAGAGAAAAACCATGCCATCCCTTTTCCTCCACTGGACTCGGTAGTCCATGTGAATTTCTCCTATCTCATCCACAATGTGGCAGACCCCATGAGCCAGGGTCCGCATCACATCACATTATTAAATATTATCTGGATTTATTTTTATCAACTCAGTGCTCATGCTTTTTTTTTAGTATTGATTTTTAAGAGAGAAGAAGGGAGAAAGAGAGTGAAAGAGACATCAATGTAAGAAACATCAACCGTTGCCCCCTGAATGCATCCCTCCTATAAGCACCCTGAACAGGGGCCAAACCCACAACCCAGGCATGTGCCCTGACTGTAATAAAACCTGCCACCTTTTGGTGTACTGGATGACACTCCAACCAACTGAGCCACCCAGACAGGGTGGTATTTCTTAACTCTTGTTTAATTGGGTGTTTTCCTATCTATTGCCATAGACAAATTACCACTTTCCCCCCCTCTTTCCTATTAAAGTTTATTAGAGAAAATGCAAAAGTAGTTCAAACTTTTCATGATTTTTACAAACTCTAAAAAGAATATTTCTATAATTTGGAATTTCACACTGAATGTTGAGATTTAGGAAAGGATATTTTGTCATGGGTGGGAATAATGCATGTGATTTCTGAGTAAAACATGGTACCACAAGGAACATTCATTATATCAATAGAGATGTAGAAGATTCATTTGACTCTCAGGTAAGGGGACTACATAATGTGTGCTAACTCTGGTTTATCACTTGTGGTTAGCTTCCAAAAGTCAGTATTACATTCCATAGTAAGAAAATCTCATTTGAATGAAAATGGGTAACAAGTTTATTATGAGAATGTATAGTTGCAGTATCTTATAATCTTATAAATAATAAACTAGAACATTTAGGGAGAAGGCAGGTATTTAGGGATGATTATATTTTTTAAGTTAAACCATCTCTTTATGTTCTCTATTTTTATACCTTCAATTTGTTTGCAAAGCAAGGAAAGGCTGATCATAATTCTTTATCAGGGGGAAGAAAACCTGTCACAGAGAACATAAGTATGCCCAGGTTGAATTATTTCGAAGGAGTGTTGAGAATTTGCCTATAGACCTAAGAAGTAACTTAACTTTTTGCTTTCTTTGGGGGGATAATTCAGGGGGAAAAGGAGGAAGTGTAGAAATAGAAGGGTAACATTGATGTACCAGACAATTCAAGAAAGAACAAAAAGGATCAGGACTGTTAGCCACCTCCTCAGTCACTGTGGCTGGTAACATCATCTTATTGCAGTTTTCTGCTTTTTCCTTCCCCATCCCAAAAGTGCAAATGAGAAAAATAAAGCTGGTATAAAGACCATAGTAGAAAGATAGGATTTATTTTAACCAGAAATCAGATTTGAAAAAGTTAGTAGACTTTGATGGGATAAAATCAAGGGAGGAAATGGGAATCTTTCTGGAATAGAATCCAAAGTGTTCCATAATTTTTCATTCTTGGTTTGACTATTTTTAATTTTCATCAGCAGAAGACCACCAGGAACACACCTGTGGTCAAAAGAAAGTAAGTTATTATTTGCTGCAGTGAAAGAGACAGCACACTTTGGGGATCATGGGGTACTTCAAAAGAAAGAAGGTGTAGTTAGGGAAAGAGTGCTTCTAGGGTTTTGGGTACTGGAGTCATTGGATGACCTTAGGAAGGACTTGTCAGGCTGTATATCCTAGGGAGTTGCTGAAACTGTCAGAGGTCTATAGGATTTATGAATCCATGTGGAATCACTGTTGATCATTTTGCATGTAGTCTTATCAAATGCATGGATCTAAAGAAACTGGTGGTAAAAGATTTATTTTTTATTTTTAATTATTTTATTGTTGTTCCATTGCAGTTGTCTGCATTTTGCCCCCACCACTCCCAAGAATGACAGTTTAAATGGTTCACGATACACATCATCATTTTCTCTGACACCTTTTATCTATTTTGTGATTCAGGGTTTACATTGCAAGTTGTGATTTCTGTTTCAATTTTCATTTATTCTTTAATAACCACTATGCCAGTGATGTTTTTCCCCAATGACTGACAAAATTTATAACCGAGGATAAGTTATTTAAATTCCCTTTGAGTCAGTGTTTTCATCTGTATAATAAAACTTTTATGGTTGATGTTCAAGAAACTCCTTATACTTCCAAGTTTGAAATATGGAAACACAGAGACTAACTCTTAAACATCTGTCTTTAAACATAAAGGAAAGGCCAAGTTTTATGTCATCTTAGCTTTAACTATCATCATCTCAAATACCACACTGGAAAAAGAGTATAAATGTGATTTTTCAGTATAAAAAATAGAAAATGCCATATTCTTATTTTCCAAATACTAGCTAAAATTTTGAAAAGAAATTGCAATATGAAATCACACTAGCATTCCAACATGGTGAATTTGATATTAAGTACATTCTTTAAATAAAAAAATGATTATAATGAAACTAAAACTGTTGACTCAAATGAATATCCATCACCTTTGTTAGATATTAAAAAAAAAATCAAGGCAACCACAAATGAAATAGAAAACAGACAGACACATTGTCTTACTAGCTGTCTTAGTCTGCTCCGGCAATTACAAAATACCATGGACTGGATCGCTTAAACAAAGAATTTTATTTTCTCACAGTTCTGGTTGGCTGGAGGTTCTGGCAGCACTTAATTTCTGGTGAAAATTTTCTTCAAGGCTGGAACATGGCCACCTTCTCTCTATGTTCTTCAAGGCAGAGACAGAGAGCTTCAGTGTTTCTTCCTTTTCTTGTAAAAGTACCAATCCTATTGGATTAGGGTCCCACCTTTATGACCTTATTTTACGTTATCATCTCCATATATGCCCTATTTCAAAGTGCAGTCACGTTGGGAGTTAAAACCTCAACATAGGAATTTGGGGAAACAAATTCAATCAAGCACAAGTAAACTCCAAATAAATACTTTGCCTTCAATGAAACATTACACTTTGGCCCTGGCTGGTGTAGCTCAGTGGATTGCGTGCAGGCCTGTGAACCAAAGGATTGCAGTTTGATTCCCAGTCAGGGCACATGCCTGAGTTGCAGGCCAGGTCCTGGCAAGGACGCACGAGAGGCAACCACACATTGATATTTCTCTCCCTCTCTCCTTCCCTTCCTCTCTAAAGATAAATAAATCAAATGTTTAAAAAATATATGCTGATAAACAATGATCAATGAAATGAATGTTATATGCCAAAAGCTTTCAAGCACTCTTAAAAAAAAAAGAAACATTACACTTTGTATAAAGAATATAAATGCTGTGTTACTTTTATCTCATGAAAAATAAATCTATATGAAACAGAGGGAATTCCATTGTCTTCTTTGTCCAACACTTTCTAATGTTCTCACAGAATTATTGTATATTTTATTCTATTTTTTATTGTTGTTCAATTACTGTTGTCCCAGTTTGACCCCATTGTTCTCCCCTGCCCTGCCCATGCCCACTCCCTCTGTCAATCCCCACCCTGTTGTCCATTGCCATGCGTCCTTTATGCATGTTCCTTGACTAGACTCTTCCCCTGCTTTCCCCTGTTATCCTTTCCCCTCCCCCTCCCTTCTTGTCACTGTCAGTTTATCCCTTATTTCTGTGTCTCTGGTTCAGTTTTCCTCATTTGTTTTGCTCATTAGATTCCACTTATAGATGAGGTCATATTATATTTGTCTTTTACTACCTGGCTTGTTTCACTTAGTATAATACTCTTCAGTTCCCTCCATGCTCTCATGAAGGGTAGGAGCTTTTTCTTTCTTTCTGCTGTGTAGTCCATTGTGCAAATGCACCAGCTTTTTGCTCCACTCATTTACTGATGTGCCTTTAGGCTGTTTCCAGCACTTGGGTATTGCTAATAATGCTGCTGGCAACATTGAGGTGCATAGGTTCTTTTAAACTGGCGTTTCAGGATTCTTAGGGTATTATCCCAGCAGTGGGATCACTGGATCGAAAAGCAGTCCCATCTTTAGTTTTTTGAGGAAATTCCATACTATTTTCCACAGTGGCTGCACCAGTCTGCATTTCCACCAACAGTGCACTAGGGTTGCCTTTTCCCCTCATCTTCACAAGCAATTGTTGTTTGTTGATTTATTGATGATGGTCATTCTGACCCATGTGAAGTGGTATCTCATTGTGGTTTTAATTTGCATCTCTCTGATAGCTAGTGATATTGAGCACTTTTTTCATATGTCCATGGACCATTTATATGTCTTATTTGGAGACGTGTCTGTTCAGGCCCTTTGCCCATTTTTTAATTGGATTGTATATCTTCCTGGTGTTGAGTCATATGAGTTCCTTATATATCTTGGAGATCAAACCCTTGTCCAAGGCATCATTGGCAAATATGTTTTCCCATATACTTGGTTCCCTTTTCATTTTGCTGATGTAAGAAGAACAAAATAGGGGGATTACAACATCTGATATAAAATTATATTACAAGGCAACTGTGATCAAAACAGTCTAATACTGGCATAAGGACAGACACATGGATCAATGGAACAGAAGAGAGAGCCCAGAAATAAATCCATATCTCTATGGTCAATTAATATTCAACAATATTAATCTATGACAAAAGGATCAGGAGCATAAAATGGTATAAAAATGGCCTCTTCAATAAATGGTGTTGGGAGACCCGGACGAGTACAGGCAACCAAACTGAAACTAGATCACTAACTTACACACACACCAAAATAAACTCAAGATGGATAAAAGACTTAAATATAAGTCATGACACCATAAAAGCCCTAGAGGAGAACATAGGCAGGAAAATGTCAGATATCTCATATAGCAATATCTTCACCAATATATCTCCTACGGTAAAGGATATAAAGGAAAGAATAAACAAATGGGGCTACATCAAATTAAAAAGCTTCTGGATAGCTAAACAATTATTGTCTATTTTATTTTAAATATTTCTAATTCTCATGAGATTCTAAGGTAATTTGAAAATACATGTTTGGAGTTCTTTAAGGCTAACTAAGTGATTATATTGTCCCTATGAAGAGAGTGAGAAATTCCTCAAACTAGACTGGCAAAATTTGCCTCTTCTCTGTGTCATTCCCACCTCTGGCCTCTTTAGAGATTATCCAGGTAGGATGCCTGATAGGGCTGGCTTTGAGTGATGTGACCTTCAGCACTTCCTTCAACATGGATATAAAAAGATCAGCTTCCAGCAGTTTAAAGTGCAGCCAAGCAAACTGCAAAAAAGAAAAAAAAGGCAGTTTAACTTTAAAAGCAATGTTACTCGCAATTTCTTAGTTCCTTTAGGAAACTTATCACAGCCTCATTTAAATGTATAGATTTCTGGATCATTTATTATCAATTAGCTATTCATTAGCTGGAAAGAGTTTCATGGTTTTCATTTTATTTCAAATAATGTAAACACTCCATTATGAAATATGAATAGTTAATTCAATTTCTACAACCATTATTTCATTTATTTTATTCAATGTTGTTTGACTTATTTGTAATGAGCTTTTAAAAAAGTCGTTTATTGCTTTTACATATAACTATTTTTTAAAAATAACCTAATTTAGATGAGTTTTATTAATTTGATTTTCAGTTTTCACATCATAAATAGAAATCCTCTAAATACTAATATATTATCTTTCTACATGATACACAATAAAAGAACTTTTTATTTCCACTGCTATAATAAGGAGTGTATGTTACCTTATGCTTTTTTTTCTTCTTTGTAAGTGGAATTATATAAACATTGTTTTAGCATGGACACATTTCTCTCATCCCTCCTTCTCTTTCTTCCTGATTGTATGAGCCCATTCCTCTCACTCTTCCCTATCCACCCCTATATAACCCTATGTTATTAACTTAGTATGTGCCATATGTATTTTCTCCACATTTTAATAATTTTTATAGGCCACATATATTAATATACAGATTCTTACACAAATATACAGAGTTGGGTTTTTATTACTGTTTTTATTTTTTCATTACCCTGAACAACTCAACAGGTATTTTTTATATATAACCTCTTACAAATTGATGTATTTGCAAGCATTTTAATTATCTTTTGTCATATATACATGTGTATTTACTTGCTTTATCTTTTGTCATGTATACATATATACACATGAGTATTTACATGAGAATATACACTTTCTATATTTCTAGTCTCCCAAGAGTAAACAAAAATAAGCTTTGTGGAATTTTGGGCTCGTGTGCAGTGTATACACTTACTATTTCTTTGTGTATAACAGAAAGAAAGAGCAGCCAGGAAAGCTATGAATGTCATTCATACAATCGTGCACTTAGAATTTAGATGATCTTAGCTTTGAATCTATTAATAAGGTGTGTGATGTTAGGCTCCTCAACTGTATTACACCTAAATTTTCTCATCTGTAAATAAACGAGAGAGAGAGATAATAGTAGCCATATCATTTTAAGTATTGAATAAGTGTTCTTGTATTAAAATTTTAGTGAAATGTCTGGTTTTATGGGTTATTTAATATATATTGTTTCATTTCTCCTATTTGTTCCAGAGTATATTCAGTGTATTAATCTATAAAATAAGAAGAAAATAATTCAAAATCTCTTCTCTACTTAACTCCTTTACTTTAAACTGCTGATTCTGTTTCTCTGTTAACTTGTTTTGTCCAAACTGAGAAAGAACAATAAATTAACAGGAAGCCCATAGTTTGTCTTTATTGTTACTTTAATGCATTTCTACCATTTAATGTCTATTTCCCTTCTTTGTTTCCTGAGGGCCCTATCTCTATTCTTTCTACCTGTCAATGGCCGTGCTTCAGACCCTAGTGAAGTTCATCCTTATTTACTCCTGGGATTCCTCTTGTGCTAATGGCTTTCTGTACTTTCACATCACAAGATAAGTATATAAATAATTTCTATACTCATTTTCAATATTCACAATAATTCTGAGAAGTAAATATTATATTTATATTATATCTTATTATACCAATCTTATTATAGAAGCTACATAACATGTTCTCTTCTTCTAAAAACACTAGTCATATTAGTTTAAGGCCAAACTCATTTTAATTCAGTTACCACTTTAAAGATCCTATATCGAAATACAATCATGTTCTGAGGCACAGGGGTTAGAAATTCAACATATGAATTTGGGGGGACAAAACTCAGTTCATAACAGGTGTAAAACTAAAAGTGGAATTGCTGAATCATATGATAACTCTATTTTTATTTTTTTACAAGAAACTTCACATTGTTTTTCATAGTGGCTATACCTTCCCAGAAAGGGGAGGTAAGAGTTCCCAGTAAGAGTATTCCCAGTAAGAATATTCAAGGGTTTCCTTTCTTTACTTCCCTAACAACACTTTATTTTTGTGTTTTTTTTTTTTTTTTTTGATAGCAGCCACGGTAATAGGTGTGAGATGGTATCTCATTATGGTTTTAAATTAAATTTCCCTAATGCTGAGCACCTTTTCATGTGCTTGTAGACCATTTCCATTATAGTTGCTTTGCAGAAAAGTTATGCAAGTCCTCTGCCATTTCTAAATTGTTTTGTTGTTGACTTGTAGGAGTTCTTTATATATTCTGGATATTCTCATATATATAATATCTAATGTTTTTTCTCTCTGTAGGTTTTTATTGTCACTCTGTTGATTGCGTCTTGTGATGCACAAAAGTCTTTAATTCTGATGTCATCTAACTTACTTATTTCAATTCTTGTTTCCTGTGCTATTAGTGTCAAATAGAGGAAATCATTTCCAAGTCCAATGTCATAAAGTTTCCCCATGTTTTCTTCTAAAAATTTTATAGTTTTAATCCTTACATTTTAGTCTTTAATCGTTTTAATTAATTTTTGTATATGGTAGAAGTGTCTAACTTCATTTTTTTGCATGGGTATAGTTTTTCTAACACCATTTGTTGAAAAGACTTTTGTTCTGATTGAATGATCTTAGAACCTTTCTTTAAATTTATTTACCAATATAAATGAGAGTTTATTTCTTGGCTCTTATTCTATTCTATTAATCTACATGTATATGTTTATTCTAGTGCCATATTGTTTTGATTACTATAACTTTGTAGTGAGTTTTATAATCAAAAAGTGTGAGAACTTCAACTTTATTCCTCTTTTTAAAGATTGTCTTGACTATTTGGGGTCTCTTGAGATTCCATATGAATTTTGAGACACATATTTCTATATCTGTCAAAAATATTATTAGAATTTCATAGAGATTGCATGAGTCTTTCTCATGGGTATTCTCTCTTTTATTTTCTGATATATTTCATAAAATTTAGAATTATTTCTAATTTTATTCATGTATACTACCAGGCAGCAAAAGTTAGTACTTCTCAGGAGATTAGCATAAAGAGAAAAATAGAAGACTTTGTCTGTAAGTCACAAAAGTTTAGAAAAAGTGGATATACATATGTATTTGTCTGCTCAGAGTGCCATTACATAATATCACAGACTAGGTGGCTTAAGCAATGGAAACACATATTTTTTCAGACTTCTAGAGAGTAGAAGTTCAAGATCAAGGCACCTTCAGGATTGGTTTCTGTTGAGATCTCTCTTCCTGATTTGCAGATATTTGCTTTCCTACTGTGTCCTCACATAGCTTCTCCTTTGTGCTTGAGGTGAGAGAGTTCTCTGATGTCTCTTCTTCTTAAAAGGACACCAGTCCTTTTAGATTAGAGCCTCACCCTTAAGAGCCAATTTAACCTTAATGATCTCCCTAACAGGCTTTCTAAAAATACAGTCACTTTGGGTTTCAGGCTTCACCATATGAATTTGGGGGGCACAATTCAGTTCCTAATAACATGGATTGGAAAATAGAGAATAAGAGAGAGATATTTATTACTGAGGATAGTGTTTGAAAATCTGGTTTTCCTTCATAACAATCATCAAATGTTCAGCAATTTATCCTCAAAATTATATATGTAATATGTACTACACTAATAGGTAAAATGGTATAAAAATGACCAGAATTATCCCTTCCTTTCCACTTAATCTTAACTGAACATACTAGCTGTGGATAACTAGGGCTAAGCTTTATCATGTTTAAAAAAATAAATAAATATACCCCCCCAAAGCCCCAGAAAATCTGCATTTCCCTTCTGTGACTAACATTTCTTGTATGACTTTGGACAACTCATCTAAGTTTATACATACTTGAAATTCTGTTTAAAAATGGGGAGAAATATTATTATTTATATCCCAAATGGGAGAGGATTTTTCTTAAGATCCCTCCAAAAATTTAAATGCTTAAAATCAGTCTAAATCATCTATCTAAAAGTTCTACAAAATTCAAAAGAAAACTTTTTACCAATGTATTCCTTACTTATTGTTTTTTAAAAGGCTACATCATCCAAGAAGAGGTATTCTTGTGTTAAATATTCATAAAAACAGTAATTTCTATACTGCCTGTGGTACATCAGCCATAAGGAAATACAATATTAGTAACAGGAGAAAATTAAAATAAGCAAAAAGTACATTTTAAAATGTAAATTAGTTTATTTGATTGCATAATCTACACTGAGAACACATCAAACCTTCAAACTGTCTGACAAGTAAGTTTACAAAGTGGGATTAGTTCTGTTCCAAGTGACATGTAATTTTGATAAAGTAAGTGATTAAGGTCCTCATACTTACTGGAAGGGAAACTGTTCTGAAATAATGGGTGGAATCATTGTAATTGTCACACATAAATTATTTTGTTTGTAATAAAATGCAGTTGAAGCAAGATAAGGCTGAATCGGTTACTAACATATGTTCTTGCATCTCTTGGGCAGTCATTTCTGGAGGGTGATTAGCAAACTGGAATGTTTTAATTTGAATTGGCCAAGTTTCTAAAAATTGGAACATGAACATATGTGGTCAAATGATGAGACAGTCTCCTGGGAATCAGGAATCATGTATTCAATCCAATTTTAGCTAGTGTCTTAAAGCCACAAATCCTATCTGCAGTTTGCATTTTTCTAGAAGAATTATCAAAATGGTAAGACTGGGGGGAATAGGTATAATGATCAATATTCTTTCATTGGCATTGTAAGTGAAACAAGTTGTGAGAAAAAGAAATAGATTAAAAGACATGGTATTTTGCCATTTCTAGCTATGTGAATAATTTACCCTCCAACTCTTCTATGATTTAATGACTGGACAATCTTTTGGGTCTTATCACCTCTAAAATAAGGAAACTCATTTTAGAATTATTATGAAAATCAAATAAATGTAACATGCTTAGTATAGTATCTAACACTCAATAAGTTCTCAAAAAAGGTTAAAAGTTAGTATTAATAGCAGCTATTCAATAAATATCAATGTTCTTTATAACCCTTATTACCTAATGCCAGAATTATCCATCCTTTTTCTTTATATTACATTTAAAAATATATCAGTGTCCTCTAAGCCAACCAGTGATCCTTACATATGATGATACTTTGTTTTTTTAATTCCTCATTATTTTAGAGAACTCAAGTATGCCTGAAGTATACCCAAGTTATATTAATTAAATTAGGAATAAACAATGAACTAAAGAAGGATCTGTAAAGATTAAACAAATAGATGTTAAATAAACAAAAAAAATAAGAGTTTGAAATAACCTCTTTTTCAGCCTATGAGGTAGTCTTTCTTAAAAACTAAGCAGCCCCAGTGGGCATCAGTAAATGAGTGGATAAAAACAATTATGGGAAATTTATACAATGGAATACTCCTCGGCTATGAAAAAGAAGAAAATTTTACCCTTTGCAAGAGCATGGATGAACCTGGAAAGCATTATGCTAAGTGAAATAAGCCATTTAGAGAAAGACAAATACCCTATGATTTGACTTATATGTGGAATCTAATGAACAAACTGAATTAACAGCAAAACTGAGACAGAGTCACAGATAGAGAGGAGGATGACAGCTATAGGGTTGTGTTGTTAGAGGATAGAAGGATAGAGCAAAAATGAAAGAAGGCTTATGGATACAGACAACAGTGTGGTGATTGCAGGGATGGATGGGATAAGGGAGTTAAATGGTAATGGAAATATACAATAAAAAAGAGGAAAAAAAACAAACAAGGAACATTGAGCAGTAAACAGGGTTTTAAGAAACCACACCTCTGGAAAAGGGAGAAAATCATTTGTGAAAGCCATAGGCCTACATAGATTTAAAGGTAATGAGAAAATTAAGGAGTCTTCCCCAACTTCCACACCCGACCACAGCATTGACAAGCCTCAAGTGTTCTAACTGGATTACAAATGAACAAGCTGTGATTTAGAAAACAAAAACAAAAACAAAAAAACTCAACAGACATTGACTATTTTGTTCCATGTAGGTATTTTTACATGTGAGAGCTCAAAAGTACCTCATTTAACAGTGCTAAACATAGGTTTCTGATAAGTTTTTTTAAACCTTCTTTGGGTGAGGTAGAGATTGGAGTAGATGCCAAAGAAAATTGTGGATTTTTGGTCATAGTCTACAACCAAGAAGAAAATCTACCAGTTACAAGTACCATTTCCCCCAAGAACATAGTTAAAAATTACTGCTTTGATTCTGTCTTCAAAAAATAAAATAAAACTTAAATGGTCTTGTTGGTAATTAGTGTCTTTTACATCTGTGTTTAAAATACTTCTAGGGTCTTCTGCCTTATGATGCAGGATGGATGACTTAGCATATTCATTTCTTTAATCTTCCATCAAAGTCTTTTAGAATCACAGAATATATAGCCTCCCAAAATTAAAGGAATAAAACATTGTGAGTTCCATAAAGAAGAAAGAAAGTGAATCCTGAAATAGAATCTTTGAGGAAATGCAGAATATAACTCATAATAGGTTTCACTGATGGAAAACAGAATAGAGGTTAAAAATATGTACAAAATGACTACACACTGCAACATGTGATGATAACATTTACATCATCAAAATGAATCCATCTAAATGGAGGTGTGGGGGCCTGAGATCGAGGTGAACTAATCTCCTGTGTTAACATCAGATGCTGGGCAACAAGGAAAAACCATCAGATAGATCACTTATTCTACCTGTTGCCTAAGTTTCCAGGGAATAATTATAGTACCTACCTCCAGGATTATGATTATTATAAGTAAGTTAAAGTATAAAGTATTTATTGTTGTCATTGATAACAATAAATGAGAGGATATACATGAGCAGTACTCTCATCCTCCTGTGATCACATCAAAAATACAACTAAACCACAGAACAACCATAATTCAGAATAACCTGAAATCTAGCTGAATGGAAGTTCCACAACTAAGGATGTAAAGAAGCCGCATCAAGACTGGTATGAGGGGTAAAGATGCCGAAAAGGTAGTCCCAAACCCATGTGTGACAGATAAAAATCAGGAGGGATATCACGACTGTGGAGGCCGTCCCTGAAGAGCAAGGGTCTGAGCCCCACACCAGATTTCCCAGAGAAGGGTTCAAGTGCCAGGAAGAGAAGTCCCCATAACCTCTGGCTGTAAAAACCAGTGGAGATTGTGGCTGAGTGAGATGGAGGGCTTCTGGAGTCCCAGGCAGTCCTTCTTAAGGCTCCCATGTTCAGATTTACTCACATTTACTCCCTCTGAGATCCAGCATTGGGGCAGAAGCTCAAAAAGGACCATGAACATAAAAGGAAGAGCTGAATTTTCTGCATTAGAGCAAGAGCTGGAGGGGCAGCTTTCTCCCAGATATAAATGCTGACAGAAGCCATTGTTCCTTTCCCCACAGAACTGGCAGGTGGGAGCCACATCTGAGTCTCTAAGATCTAGATAACACTGTTCATTCCACCCTGGTAATTCCCTGAGATCTTTCCCTACCAACTTGCAGACCCACCCCAAGCTGTTTCCAGTGGTTTTTCCAACATGAATGGTCTGTTTTGGCTCCAGATTCACACTTTCCTAAAATCACTCAAACAAGCAGCATCTGGCCTCCATATGCCCTATACCTTTCACTAAGTGGCTCTAGGCCTGGCACTAGCAACAGCCCACCTTGGTTCACAGCTTGACCTCTCCTGGACACCTCCAATCCCAGTACAAGTAGCAGCCATCTGCAGATTACTGTATAGTGCATGCCAGGTATCCCCAGGCAGAACACAGGCCACAACTGGCCTGTATCTCCTAGGAGGCCCCAGAGACAGTACAAACAATGAACAGCTTCAGACTCTGTTGAAGTACCACCCAACCATCTCCATAAGCAACATACTCAAAGGGCAGACTCAGCAGGCACCAAAGCCCCACTAAAGTAAGTCCTGTTCCATGGAGTGGGCCCCTGCACAGCTGATCCTCCATGGTAATTGTAGCCAATTCTTGCAGCTAGTTGGCCTAGGGATAAATCCCTCCCATTGGCATGCCAACAGTAATCAAGGCTCAACTAGAACAAGAGGGTTTACACAGCCCACAAAGGGGAAAAGGTGGAGGCTGTAGCTGGAGTGCCCAGTTCAAGTGAACAGGGAGGCTCTGCCACTGGACCCTTCAGGATACCTACCACATTAGCCCACTCTACCAAGCCTGGGAGATGTATCAGCTCTAATACATAGAAACAAACACAGGTAAGCTGTCAAAATGAGGAGACAGACAAACATACCCCCAATAAAAGAACGGAACAAAGCTCCCAAAAAACAAAACTAAACTAAATGGAGATAAGCAATCTAGTAATGGAGAGTTCAAAACACTGGTTATAAAGATGCTCAGTGAAGTTAGGGGAAGAGAAGATAAACTTAGAGAGAACTTCAACAGCATAAAAAGTGACATGGAATGCATAAATAAAAACCAGTCAGAAATGAAAGACACATTAACTTAAATGAAGAATAATTTGTAGGTGTTCAATAGTCGATTAGATGAATCCATGAATCAAAAAAGGCAATTTGGAATATAAGGAAGCAAAAAACATCCAATCAAAACAGCAAAAAGAAAAAATAATTTAAAAATATGAGTATAGTGTAAGGAGCTTCTGGGACAAATCATGTGTAATTTGAAAATTTACATTTGAAAATATACACCTGCTGAAAATTTCCTTAATCTGGTAAAGGAAATATACATACAAGTCCAGGAAGCTCAGAGAGTCTCAAACAGGATGAACCCCAAAAGGCCTATACTGAGACATATCATAATCAAAATCCAAAAGGTTAAAGACAAACAGAGATTCTTAAAAGCAGCAAGGGAAAAGCAGTTAGTTACCTACAGAGAGCTTCCATAAGACTCTCAGCTGATATCTTAACAGAAACATTGCAGGCCAGAAGGGAGTGGCAAGAAATACTCAGTGATAAAAAGCAAGGACCTACAACCAAGATTACTCTACCTGCAAAGCTATTATTTAGAATTAAAGGATGTATAAAGAGATGCCCAGACTCAAAAAGCTAAAGGATTTCACCACCTCAAAACCAATATTATATGAAATGTTAAAGGATCTTCTTTAAGGAGAAGAAAAAGAAGATCAAAAACATGAAAAATAAAATGGCAATAAATTCATATTTATCAACAATTGACTCTGAAAACCAAAATACATGAACAAGCAGAACAGAAACAGACTTATAGATACAGGGAACATTTTTATGGTTGCCAGATAGAAGGGAGAGTTGGGAAGATGAATGACAAAGATGAAGTACAAATTGGTAGTAACAAAATAGCCATGGGGATGTAAATTACAGCATTCGGAAAATAGTCAGTAATATTCTAAAAGCCATGCATGATATCATATGGGTAGGAGATTTATTGGGGTAATAATTACTAAGTTATATAATGTCTAATCACTGGGGTGTACACCTGAAGCTAATACAATATTGTATGCAATCAAAAAATTAAAAATGATTTAAAAATTGTTATCTGATGATTAATCAATGATTGCAATGTATCTGTTAAATTTTATTATTAAACATTTTTATTTTTTAGTCTAGCTTATGGGTGTTAATGCTATCACAACAATTTTAATTTACACTTCTATGATCACTCATGATGTGCATCCTTTTCTTGTATGTGTACTGAACAATAGTCAATGTCTTTAGGATATTTTTGTTCAAATTTTTTGTTTTTGTTATCTACCCTTTTCGCAGTGATATAGATAAATAGATACAGATATAGATTTATATTATATGTAATTACTTAATTTATTAATAGATATAGTCTTTAATCTTTTCATTTGGTGGGCAAGATTTCATATTTTCAATGAAGAATACAATGTATTAATCTCTTCTTTTATGCTTTATGTTTTTGTGTCTTGATCAATAAATTTTTGCTGCCTTCTCATGATCATAAAGATGTTCTATTGTAGCCCTGGCTGATGTGGCTTAGTGGACTGAGTGCCAGCCTGTGAATTAAAAGGTTGCTGGTCTGATTCTCGGTCAGGGCACATGCTGGGGTTGTGGGCCAGATCCCCAGTTGGAGCATGGGAGAGGTAACCGATTGATGTTTCTCTCATACATTGATGTCTCTCCCTTTCATCCCCCCTCCCTTTCCCCTTCTCTAAAAACAAATAAAACATTTTTTTAATCTTTAAAATATAAGATGTCCTATTGTATTGTCTAGAAATTTCATTTTTTTATTTAGTCTACATCAGTCTATAATTGATTTTTTGTGTCATTTTATTCCAACACTGCTTCTTAAAAGTCTGCACTTTCTTTGATTTTTTCATATCATTGCAGTGGCCTCTTTGTAATAAATCAAGTTCTACTATATACTTCTCTCTCTCTCTCTCTCTCTCATCTTGTTCTTCAAAATTCCCTGGGCTATTCCTGGTTTTTTTGCATTTTCACATAAACTTAAGAGTTGGCCTATAAATTTACATGAACACATGCTGGAATTTAAGCTAGAATTGCATTGAATCTATAAATCAATGTATGCAGAATTGACACCTTTACAATAATGATATTTCAATTCCATAAATAGTGTTTACTAACACTACCTTTATTTAGGTCTTTTTAAATTCTTGTAAGCAATGTTTTACAGTTTTCTGTATAGAGATTTCGAATGTCTTTTGATAGATTAATTTCTAATTTTCTATGCTAGAATAAATAATACCCTTGTATTTTATTTTTGAGACAAAGGACTTTATCACTCACAGCAAGCAGTAACTTACCCATATCAGCATTTCCTTGAAGTTTCTCATCTCCAATTCCCATAGGATGTCACAAAGAGGACCATGTGATACCTGCACACGCAGTGAGTAACCTTACTGGAGAGGACATCCGACCTGGTGAAATACAAATCTATCAGACCTAAGTATGCTTGCCCTTTGCTTCTGAGGGCAGCCCTATATCCTTCAAGACTGGTCATTACAAATACCCTTGAAAAGATAGTCCAGAACAAAAAGGCAGTGAACACCTTTTTTGCTAAGACCTCTCAAAATTCATGGGACACATGGAGAACTGTCTCCCAACATTAGGTTCCATAATTATCTTCATTTTCTACATGAGAAAACAATATATTAAAAGGAATTAAGTAACATGTTCAAGGTTACGCAGCTAGTAAGTAATACAGGTCTGTATGACACCTATGATGATGACATCTTTCACAGCTGCCGGACAGTATAACAAAAGGGAGAGAGAAGGCATTTGTCATTCAGTCGACTGTGAATCTGTCTCTATGGACAGCAATTAGCTAGAAATAATTTGTAATAGGCCATTGTTTTCACAATTTTTCAAGGACCCTAGAAGAAGAGTATCTTATGAACAGGGGTCTACAAACTTTTCCTATGAAGGGCAGACAGAGATTTCCAGCTTTATAGGTCAGATGTGCTCTGTTTCAACTACTCAGCTTTGTGGTGGGGGTGCAGCAGCAGTTATAGATAATAGGTAACCAATGGGCAAAGCTGTGTGCCAATAAAGCTTTATTTACAAAATAGTTTGCCAACCCCTGTCCTCAAATAACACAGCGGGATACAAAAAATTACATAATATAATTTCTATACACACATCCCAACAATGATTTAATTAGAAAGATAAGGTAAATGTGCAACAAGCAAGCAAACCAGGAGATATATGAAACTGAAGTGAGCCTAGGTTTAAGTTCAGATTACTGTTAAGTCAGCTTGGATAAACATGTTAAGAACTAATGTAAAATATTCATAGACTAAAAGTAGAATGAATGGAGTCTCTCTGTGATAACTGTGTTCATGCTGAGAATCTAGGAAATAAATTATGTGATTGCCAAAGGCTTTTTCTAGTCTTAGATCTTCAATAGGGAAGTGCTTATTATCCAGAACAATCCTCTTTAATTTCCCATGTGATAAAATGAGTTAAAATCTGTGTTATAAATAAGGAAAAACTAACAATGGAAAAAGAAGCTACTCTAGCCAGGGACCATGCTAGGGATTTCACAAATATTGTCCAATAGCTAATAAAGAACACTATTTTGGAATTGTCAAATGTATGGCTGTGTAAGTGAACATTCACTTGTTTTAATGGCCTGACCTTAAAAGAATACAATATATCACTATTTGATTATGATGGTATCCTTTAGCCAAATCAGTTGATGAAAAATTTCAGTCTTTATTTTTATACCATACGTATACATTCAAAATTTTATTACAAAAATGGCAACTGACTCCTGTTCATAAAAATTAATTTTATGCTACATACAAACTCAAATTAAAATGTAAAAACACTAATCAAAATGTCAGAAAAGATAATCAGCATTCTCAAAAAAAAAATCCATTAGCTGCTAAAATTACCAAGAGATAAATATGAACACTGTACTTTCATTGACAAGACTGAAAAAAATTTCAAACTGACACACTTTTGAAGTCTAGGATATGTGAGAACATAACACTGCAAGGAAGAAAAACTGTCACATACTAGTTAATATTCCTGCTACTGCATGTAGGTATATTTTAATTACTAGAATGTCTAAGCAAATACACTTTAAATTTCAGTGAAAAGTAGAATTTAGAAATTCCAGAAGATATATTTCCCTCAGAAATTCCAGGACAATTACTTTTCAGGATTGTAATTCTATTTATATACTCCAAATTAAGTAAAAAATTACATTTCTCTTTTGACTGCTTTACAATGGTATCAATACTTCTTAATACTAGTTATTCATGGATCAATGGAATGAAAGATTATTTGAAAGATTATTTTATTAAGTAGTTCAGTTAAAAATACATATAACACAATTTGAGTCATGTATAGTTGTCTTTATTTGTGTTTGATTTTTTAAAATCCTTTTATTTCCATATTTTTATGTTATTAGGGTGATATTGGTTAATAAAATTATATAGGCTTTAGGTGTATAATTCCATAATACATCATATGTATATTATACTGTATGGTCGCCACCCCAGGTCAAGTCTCCTTCCATCACCACTTATCCTCCATTTACCCTCTCCTACATCCTCTCACCCCCTTTCCCTCTGGTAATCACCATACTGTTGTCTACGAGGGTTTTTTTTTTCTGCTTAATCCTTCACTTTTTTCACCCAGCCCGGATCCCCTCCCCTTCCTCTCTGATAACTTTCAGTCTGTTCTCTGTTTCTATGAGTCTGTTTCTACAAGTTATTTTGTTAGTTAGTTTATTTTGTTTGTTAGAATCCATGTATAAGTGATATCATGGGATTTGAATTTCTCTGACTGGCTTATTTCACTTAACATAATACTCTTCAAAATAGTAGACTTAAACTCAAATATTTCAATAATTACATTAAAAATAAACTATTTAACAACCTATCTAAATTAAGTACTTTTTTGGTAAGAAATAAACTTTAAATACAATGACAGAGATGATAGATTTTATTAAAAGCAAACATATAGGCCCTGACAAGTGTGTCTCAGTTGATTGGGCATCATCCCGCAAAGCAAAAGATAGCTGGTTCGATACCTGGTCAGGGCACATGCCTGGGTTGCAGATTTGGTCCCCGATCTAGGTGCAGAAAAGAGGCAACCAATGGAGCTTCTCTCTCACATTGATGTTTCTCTCCCTCTCTTTCTTCCTCCCTTATCCCCTCTCTAAAAATAAATACATAAAATCTTTTTTAAAAGCAAACATACAGAAAAGGCCATTCCATACAAACACTAATCATAAAATACTGAATTTAATATATATTGATAGTAGGAAATATAAAGTAAAATGACTAATTATAAGAGAGAACAAAGAACAGTTCTTAACGATAAAAGAATCAGTTTATAAAGATGACATGGTAAGCCCTGGCTGGTGTAGCTCAGTGGATTGAGTGTTGGCCTGTGAACCAAGAGGTTGCTGGTTTAATTCTCAGTCAGGGCACATGCCTGGGTTGCAGTCCAGCTCCCCAGTGAGGAGCATGCAAGAGGCAACCACACATTGATGTTTCTCTCCCTCTCTCTCTCCCTTTCCCTCTGTCTAAAAATAAATAAATAAATAATCTTTAAAAAAAAAAAAGATGATATGACAATCCTAAAGTTGTCTGCATCTAATTAGAGCTTCAGAATACATGAAGCAAAAAATATTGAAAAAAAGAAATAGACACATTCACAATTATAGTTTGAGAATTCAGCACCCATTTTTCAATAATTAATAGAACAAACAGAACAACTGGAAGTAAACAGACCTAAAAAACTATTCAAGATACTTAACCTAATTGTCATTCATTGAACACAATGCCCAGCACCAACAGAATACACATGTGCACAGGAAATAGTCATTGAGATAAACAATATGCAGAATGATAAAGGAAGTCTCAGTAAATGTAAAAAATAGCTTATGTGGACTATTTTCTTTGAATAAAACAGAATTAAACTAGCGACCAGTAATTGAAAAATATCTTTAAAAATAATAAGTCTCTAAAATGTAAACAACAAAATTCTAAATAAACCATGGATCAAAAAAGAAATTATTAGGAAAATTAGAAACTATATTGAATTATTATTTTTTTTTAAGTGTAACACTGAGACTTCCGGCCAAGATGGAGATATGGCTGGATGTGCTGTGCCTCCTCTCACAGCCAAGATTAAGCACAACAAAAAATATAGAACCAAAAAGAAAAGAAAACCCAACCAGAACAGAGAGAAAATTGAATTGTGCGGGAGTCCGACAACAACGATTCACCAGGACCGGTGAGAGGGGCGGCCAGCAGAGTCCTCAGCTGGCAGAGTCCTTGGCCACCGGCAGAGTCGGATCACAGCGGGATAAGCCAGTGGTGGTCCCGGGGTGCACAGTCACTCCAGGCGCACAGGCGGCCAAGCAGACCACGGACACACATTTGCACTCAGATAGGCCAGGTAAAAGAGGGCAGCCAGTCAGACTGAGCAGCGCAGGGCCCCAGCACCGGGAAATGAAGCCTAAAAGCACCCATTGAGGATACTTGGGGGGCTGAGGTGCTGGGAGGGAGTTCCAGCCTCACAGGAGAGTTTGTTGGGGAGACCCACAAGATCCTGGAGCATGCACAGGCCTGCCCACCTGGGAATCAGCACCAGAGGGGTCCAGTTTGCTTGGGGGAAGTGGTGGAAGTGACTGAAATCTGACAGAGAGTGGAGCAGGCACCATTGTCCCCTCTAAGACCCCACCCCCACATCCAGCATCACAAGCCAGCAACTGGACTGCCTCGCTCTGGTGAATGCCTAAGGCTCTGCCCCTCACTATGTAACAGCCACGACCAGACAAAAACAAACAAACAATCAATCAAACAAACAAACAAACAAAAAAGCATGGATAGCCCAAAAGGGAGGACAGACCAGGGCCCCGGAGCTAATTCATCTGAGCGATCAGGAGGGGGTCAACCTATCAGATGCAGAGCTCATAGCACTGGTAGCCAACCTATCAGAAGCACAGTTCAAAGCTCTGGTGATTAGGAAGCTCACAGAATTGGTTGATTTTGGTCGCAAATTAGAGGAACAAATGGAGGCTACAATAAGTGAAATGAAGAAAAATACACAGGGAACCAATAGTGATGGAAGGAAAACTGGGACTCAAATCAATGGAGTGGACCAGAAGGAAGAAAGAAACATCCAAACAGAAAAGAATGAAGAAACAAGAATTCAAAAAAATGAGGAGAGTCTTAGGAACCTCCAGGACATCTTTAAATGTCCCAACATCTGAATTATAGGGGTACCAGAAGGGGAAGAGGAAGAGCAACAAGTGGAAAACTTATTTGAACAAATAATAAAGGAGAACTTCGCCAATCTGGCAAAGGAAATAGACTTCCAGGAAGTCCAGGAAGCTCAGAGAGTCCCAAAGAAAGTGGACCCAAGGAGCAACACACCAAGGCACATCATAATTACATTAGCCAAGATTAAAATGCAGGAGAGAATCCTAGAAGCAGCAAGGGATAAAGGCAGAGTCACCTACAAAGGAGTTCCCATCAAACTGTCAGCAGATTTCTCAGAAGAAACCTTGCAGGCAAGAAGGGGCTGGAAAGAAGTATTCCAAGTCATGAAAGGCAAGGACCTACCTCCAAGATTGATGTATCCAGCAAAGCTTTCATTTAGAATGGAAGGGAAGATAAAGTGCTTCCCAGATAAGGTCAAGTTCAAGGAGTTCATCATCACCAAGCCCTTATTATATGAAATGTTAAAGGGACTTACCTAAAAAAAAGAAGATAAAAAACATGACAGTAAAAAGACAGCAAACTCACAGATATTAACAACCACACTTAAAACAAAAGCAAACTAAGCAAACAAGTAGAACAGGAGCAGAAACACAGAAATAGAGATCACATGGAGGGTTTGTAACAGGGGAGTGGGAGGAGGAGAGAGGGAGAAAAGGTACAGAGAATAGGTAGCATTGATGGTGGGTAGAAAATAGAGGGAAGGCAAGAATGGTGTGGGAAAAGTAGAAGCTAAAGAACTTATGACACATGGACATGAACTAAAGGGGGGAATGTGGGTGGGAGGGGGTGTGAAGGGTGGAGGGGAATGATGGGGAGAAATGGGACAACTGTAATAGCATAATCAATAAAATATAATTTAAAATTAAAAAAATAAGTGTAACACTGAAATTTATGGTTTGGGAAGGATGATGTAATGGAAATGGTTAATCAGATCAATCCCTGAGGAATTTCCTCCACTAAAGCAACCAATAAACTTGCAAAATCTGACAAGATCAACTGTTTATTTTTTTGAATTCGGGAATCTAAAAAGAATTACAGTAACAAGTGGCAAGATTCAACATCAACATGCAAAAATCAGTTGTGTTTTTATAAACTAACAATGAAATATCTGAAAAAAGAAATAGAAAAACAATCTCATTTGCAATAACACCTAAAAGAATGAAGTACTTATGGGGAAACTTAACCAATGAGATGAAAGATTTGTATGTATACTGAAAACTGAAAAACATCATGAAAGAAATGAGACACAAACAAATGGAAAGATATCCAGTGTTTATCATTAGAATATTTAATATTATTACAATATCTATTCTACCCAATAGATGTTCACTTTCAATGCAATCTCTGTCAACATATTAATGACATTTTTTACATAAATGGGAAAATATTTCTACAATTTTTATGGAACCACAAACAATGATGAATGACCAGATCAACCCTGACAAAGAACAAAGTGGAAGGCATCACAGTTTTTTTATTTCAAAGTATACTACAAAATCACAGTAAACAAAACATAATAGTACTGGCATGAGATAGATAAATAGTTCTGCAGCATCAGTTCTGATTTTATTTCTTTCTTTACTGATTTTATTTCTCCTGCTGATTTCTGATTTATTTATTTGAGTCTTTGCTCTTTTTTAATTAATAAATATTATTGTATTTTTTCTTTCATTAGCATTTAGTTCCTTTATACGCTCCTCTTCAACCCGTCTTCTCTCTTTTCTCTCAGTCTAAGTGGTTCTCAATTTCATACCTCAATATAAAGAACCAACATAACCAAAAGTTGACTCATTGAAAAGATGAACAAAATTTACACACTTTATCTAGACTGACCAAGAAAAAAGAGAAGCCTCAAATTACTAAAATCAGAAGTGAAAGTGATGGCATTAATATATACCTTATAGAAATAAATGGAATATAAGAAAATACTATGAAAATGAATAATTGCCTAGAAATACACAAGTTACCTAAATTGACTCAAGATAGAACAGGAAATCTGAACAGGCATATAATAAATTGAGATTAATTGTCATTCAAATCCCTCCAAAAAGAAAAAAAAATGAGAACCAGTTGCAGTGGTGAATTGGAAGACAATATTATTAAGATGTCGATTCTATTTACATTTATCTATAGATTCAGTGAAATAAATAAAAGTTTCAACAGGAATTTTTCTTTTAGAAAGTCGTGAGCTGATTCTAAAATTTATATGGAAATTTTTTGTTTTACTGAGATATAATTGATGTATAATACTGTGTAAGTTTAAGATGTACAGCCTATTGACTTGATACACTTATAAAGTGGAAATGATTACCACCATAGCATTAGCTAACATCTTCATAACATCACATAATTAGCAGTTGTTGTTGTTTTTGGTGTGGTGAGAACATTTAAGATCTACTCTCTTAGCAACTTTCAATTATATAATAATACAACGTTACTTACTATAATCACCATGCTGTATTGTAGATTCCCAGATTAATTTATTTTATACCTGAAAGTTTGTACCATTCAGCAACATCTATTTCTCCTGCCCCCAACCCCTGGTAACCTCCATTCTACCCTGTTTTTGTAAGTTTGGCTTTTTAGGATTTGACATATAAGTGAGATCATACAGTACTTATCTATCTTTGTCTGACATAACTTAGTATAATGTTCTCCAACTTTATCCCTGTTGTTGCAAGTGGCAGGATTTCTTTTCTCTCTCATAATTAATATATATAATTCATATATAATTCTTATAGTAATATATAATTGCATATATAATTCACATATACATAATTCTGACCCATATGTTAAATGCTTGGGTTCTTTAAATACCTTGGTTATGATTAATAATTCTGCAGTGCACATGGCAGTACAGATATCACTTCAAGATCCTGGGTTAATTTCCACTGGGTGTATATGCAGATATGGAATTGCTGAATCATATGGTAGTTCTACTTTTAAGTTTTGGATGAACCATCGTATTGTTTTTTATAGCAACTGCACCAATTCACATTCTCACCAACAGTGCACAAAGTTCACTTTTCTCCACATCCACACCAACACTCATTATGATCTTTTTGACAATAGTCATGCTAACATATGAGAAATGATATATCGTTGTGGTTTTGACTTACAATTCCTTCATGATAAGTGATGTTGAGCAAATTTTCATGTATCTGTCAATCATGTGTATGTGTTCATTGACAAAAAAAAATGTGTATTTGGTTCCACTGTTCATTTTTTAATAATTAGTTTGGGGGTTTTTTTTGATATGGAATTGTATGAGTTTTTAAATATATTTTAGGATTTAACCCTTATCATGAATCTTATTTGCAACTATTTTCTCCCATTTGAGAGGTTGCCTTTCCATGTTGTTAATTATTTCTTTTGCTGAGCACAAGTTTCTCCATTCTATGTAGTCCCACTTGAATTTGTTTTTGTTGCATGTGTTTTTGGTGTCATATCCCAAGAAAATGTTGCCAAGACCAATGTCAGGGAGCTTTTCACCTATATTTTTTCATAGAGTGTTTATGTTTTCAGTCTTATGTTTAGTGTTTAATCCATTTCAAGTAAATTTTTTGTGAGTGGTGTAAGTTAGGGGTCCAGGTTTTTTTTTTTTTTTTTTTTTTTTTTTGTGTGTGTGTGTGTGTGTGTGTGTGTGTGTGTGTGTGTGTGGTGTTATCTTTAATTCATTACAAACACCTTTACAATCACATCACCTAGAGTTTATTTCACCCACTACTTTGTTTGGCCGCCAGTCTCTTGTCTCTCTCTTCAGCAATGGTGAGGCGGATACCCTTTCCACTGGGAAGGGAAATCCATGGTTTGTTGCCTTTGCCAATAACAAAAATGTTGGAAAGCCAGGTAGCAAAGCTGTTGCCATTGGCATCTTTCACGTGAACCACATCAAAAGAATGAGGGTGTCTCTCTCTGTTCGTTATCATGCCAATTCTTCCCAGGTTAGCACCTCCAGTCACCATACACAGGTTACCAGTGTCAAACTTGATGAATTCAGTAATTTTGCCAGTCTCCAAATCAATCTGAATGGTGTCCTTGACCTTGACGAGGGGGTCAGGGTAGCGGATGGTATGAGCGTCATGGGTCACCAGGTGAGGGGTTCCTTTTGTGCCCACAAAGATCTTCCTCACTTTGCACAACTTGTACTTGGCCTCCTCAGGTGTAATGCCATGAACAGCAAAGCGACCCTTGGTGTCATAGATCAGACGGAAATTCTCTCCGGTCTTGTCAATGCTGATCACATCCATAAAACCAGCAGGGTAGGTTATATCAGTTCAGACCTTGCCATCAATCTTAATGAACTGCTGCATGCATATCTTCTTCACTTCATGTCCTGTTAGGGCATACTTAAGTCTGTTCCTTAAGAAAATGATGAGAGGGAGACATTCTCTCAGCTTGTGAGGACCGGTAGATGGCCGAGGAGCAAACACACCAGTCAGTTTATCCAGCATCCAGTGCTTTGGAGCTGCTATGCACTTCAGATGCTTCTTGGGACCACAAGCCATGGCTGCACTAGACACAGCTAGGGGTCCAGTTTTATTCTGCAGGTTATTGTCCAGTTTTCCCAACACTTTTGTTGAAGAAACTATCCTTTCCCCAGTGAGTAGTCTTGGCTCCCTTGTCAAGTATTAGTTGTAAGAGTTTACTTTTTGGCTTTCTATTCTGTTCCATTGTTCTAAGCATCTATTTTTATTCCAGTTTCATACTGTTTTAATTACTATAGGTTTGTAGTATACTTTGAAATCAGGAAGTATGATGCCTACAGCTGTATTCTTCTTTCTAAGAATTGATTTTGCAATTCAGGGTCTTTTGTGATGCCATACAAATTTTAAGATTTTTTTTCTATATCTGTGAAAAATCATGGAAATTTTTATGGGAATTGTATTGATTCTATAGTTGGCTTTGTGTAGTATAAAAATTTTAACAAATTGATTCTTATGATCCACAAAACACAGAATATTGTTCCAAAGTCTTATTGTTTTCAGTGTACAGATCTTTCACCTCTTTACTTAAATTCACATAGAAATTCAAACAATTTTGAAAAAGAAAATAGTCTAAGAATAAATTACCTGACTTTATGATTTATACAAAGCTAGAATATTCTAAAAAATGTAATATTTACAAAAGTCAGGTGTAGAACAATGATAGAGAGAGATGGTTCAGATATAGATTCATGTATATGTTATTAATAGATTTTTTGCCAAAGAGCCCAAGGCATTGTCTTTTCAACAAATTGATCTGAAGCAATCAGATACCCATAAGGAAGAAGAAGAACCTCTGCATCACACACATACACACATACACACTCAAACCAAGAGGGAAAACTGTCTGACTCTGAGTTAAACTAAAATTTTCTGGGACAACATAAAAATCATGTAAAATAAAGGAGAAAATGACAATACTTAATTGACTTTATAAGTTAGAAAAATAAAATTAAAAATGCTCCTCAAAGCTTACCATTAGCAATATAAATAGGCAAATCCCAAATTAGCAGAAATATGTTAAATATAGATGTAGCTATCTTCCAAGAATATTTACCCAATATATATATAAAAATTCTAAAATCTTAAAAATAAGACTATCCAGTTTTTAAACGGGTAAAATATTTGAATGGATACTTTGTATAAAATAATATATAAATGGCCACTAAACATATGAAAAGATTTAACATCATTAATCATCAAAGAGATACAAAGTGAAACTATCGTGAGATGTAATATACAGCCACTTCACTTTTCAATTTGGGCCATTAGAATTTTATATGCTGACAATAAGAAGTATTGCATGAATGTGAAATAACTGGAATTATCATATTTTGCTGGTAGAAATGTAAAACAACACATCCACTATGAAAAACATTTTGGCAGTTTTTCTTGAAGGAAAATACATGCTTCTCATATGACCTAACAATTGTGATCCTGAATCTTTACCCAAGCAGAATGAAAACATATGTCTAACCAACAACTTAAACAGAACTTTTATAGCAGCTTCATTATAGCCAAAATGTGAAGGTAATACAATTATCTGTGGATAGAGCAACCATACATTTGACCACTAATCAGCAAAAGAAAGCATAATCTACCATTACATACAATAACATAAATGAATCTCAAAAACATTATGCTAAGCAAAAGAAGCTGACAGAAAAAGGTACCCACTGTATGAATACATTTATAGAAAACTCTAATTAATGCCAAATTTAATTCACAACGACAGCAAGTAGGTCTTGGGTTGTCAGGGGCTGGTGTCAGGATGGGGATTGCCTACATGAGAGAAGGAAGGACCTTTTGGGGAAATGAAGATGTTCAATATCTTCAATATGTTTGTGGGAGCAGTTGAAGAGCTATGTACATTTATCAAAACTCAAATAAGTGCTATCTTCCTGAAGCAATTTTTGGGAGTATTTTACCTACATTAGTTATTAGTAATAATGATCTATATGTCTTCTCTGTGTGGTTGAAATCCTGGTGCTCTGAATGGGCTCCATGTCCTATAAAATTCTATGCTCAAGTTTATTTGTATGACCATACAGATGTTCCATTTCTTCAGGAAGTATCTGACCTCCAAAAAGTTTAAAAATGCACCTGGAGTGAAATCTAAAACTTAATTCTCATATTTTTTAAGAAATTGGTATCTGTACATTTGAAGTTCATACATATATTGTTAGGCAAGCTCTCATCCTGCTGACAGTCTCCCAGACTAGTAGTTATTTACTTTATTTTACTTAACCTAACACATGCCTGTTGTTAACACTTGATATGTTTCTATGTATAAATACTAATGATAAACAAATAGAAAAAAGTCATGACTTTTTGTGTTTCAGAATGGTTGTATAATACACCATAGTGTATTTTTCCTCTGAACTTCATTTTCCTCATTTTCCTGTCTGCAAAGCATTTTCAAATATCTTTGAGTCTATCTTTCTTTTTCATTTAAATAACACATAAAATAAAACATTAACAGAACAGAATAGACATATTGGCTCCTATATTCACTATCATCGTATTCAGCAACTGTTACTCTTTATTCTTTCAATGAACAATTTTGATCTCAGTATTCACAAACAGAAGATGTTTTTATCTATTGTTACCTCGTTACTGGTAACTATATAGTGAGTACTCCAAGTCATGTGTCTGTAAAATGATTATAAACTTTCCACATGAAAGTCACAGTAAAATGTATATGTGCAGTGATGAAAAAGACAAATATTTTTTGTTCCTATTTTGAACTTTATCTATTGTTCTCCTATTTTGCTAATGAATTAGTTAGTTCCCTCATTAATGATTATCAAAAACACAACAAAACACTTGGAGTACGTGCCTACATTCTACGAAAGTAAGACATTACTCAATATTTCAAATTTCTAAAAGATCCAAAAATGCACTTGCATTTATTCACCTCTTATCTAACAAGGTCAGGTGTCCCAATCATAAATTAGTAGAATTACTCTTATTCTGTGAAGGGAAGAATGGTCATGTATTTTCATTATCTAGAGATACTTATGTTTTGATTTTTTAAAGAAAATATGACATTCATATCTTATTCTAAATTATTTAAGGGATTATTTCAAGTATATCAAGTATTCATCAACTTAGTAACATTTGGAGAAATTGCAGCATCTCTTGTAAAAAATAAAGAAACTAAAGTAATTTACCAAGTAAAATGAAAGAATGAGTGTAGAAATTCAAGAATTACTAACTTTTAATTTTCTATTTTTCAGGAGAGGTCCCATCTAAGTCAAAAGTTTTCCAGATGTATACTTTCTGAGGCATACTGACCTGGAACATAGAAAATAGAAGGTCGAAGTCCAGAATATTGCCCCAAGAAAATATTCTGTGTCCAATTTTCCAGGATCTGTCAGTAACAAATGAAGGGTATCCTCTAACACAAGGAACAAAAGCATTTAACCTTCAGCACATTCTATGTGAAATAAATACTCAGCACTCTCTCTCTGATCCAATTCTGCACTTAGAGGAAACATTTTTATTAGCATCTCAGGAATGCTGTTATTAGAAAGGTATTACCTCAGATGAATTAATGACAGCTACTAGATTTAATATACATCTTGTATGTTAATGCATTAACACAGTGTCTTAAAATTTTTGATCTCATGATTTGACCTATGTAAATTAGCCACTTACAGACTTTGAGATATCTGTCACTTTTGAGACATTGATAAAACTGAGAGGTCTTATTATAAGCAACTATGCAATGTTTTAGCTACACCTCCCTCTTTCCCACTTTCTAACTAATTGCCCCAATCCTTTTTTTACTTGTTTATTGTTATTCTATTACAGTTGCCCCAATTTTTGCCCCTTTGCCTTCCTTTCCTCAGTCCACCCCTGCTCCCATCATTGATCCCATCACTGTTGCCTATGTCTGTGGGTCATTCTTTGACTAGTTCTTTCCCCTTCTTTCCACCATTATCCCTCTCCCTCTGCCCCTCTGGTCATTATCAATCTGCTTCATGTTTCCATGCCTCTGGTTCTATTTTGCTTGTTAGTTTATTTTTCTTCATTAGGTTCCACTTATAGGTGAGACCATATGGTATTTGTCTTTCACCACCTGGCTTATTTCACTTAACATAATATTCTCCAGCTCCATCTGTGCAAAAGATCAGAGTTCTTTCTTTCTGCTGCATAGTATTCCATTGTGTAAATGTACCAAAGTTTTTTGATCCACTCACTTACTAATGGGCACTTAAGCTGTTTCTAGCACTTGGGTCTTATAAATAGCACTGCAATGAACATAGGGGAGCGTAGGTTCTTTTGATTTTGTGATTTGGGATTCTCAGGGTATATTTTCCTCAGGCTACTGTTTTCCACAGTGGTTGCACCAGTCTGAATTCCCACCAACAGTGCACTAGGGTTCTCATTTCTCCACATCCTCACCAGCACTTTCTGTTTGAAGATTCATTAATGATTGCCATTCTGACCACATGAGGAGATATTCCATTGTGGTTTTAATTTGTGTTTCTCTGATGGCTAGTGATGTTGAGCATCCTCTCATATGTCTATGGGCCACCTGTATGCCCTCCTTGGAGAACTGTCTACTCAGGTCCTTTGCCCATTTTTTACCAGATTATTTGTCTTCCTAGTGTTAAGTCACATGAGTTTTTTTTATGTATTATGGAGATCAAACCCTTGTCTGATGTATCATTGGCAAATATGTTCTCCCATATCATTGGTTCCCTTTTCATGTTGGTGATGGTTTGTTTAGCCATGCTGAAGCTTTTTAGTTTGATGTAGTCTCATTTGTTTATTTTTTCTTTATTTCCCTTGCCATAGGATATATATTGGTAAAAATATTGCCATGTGGGATATCTGAAATTTTACTGCCTATGTTTTCCTCCAGGACTTTATTGTATCACAACTTATATATATGTCTTTCATTCATTTTGAGTTTATTCTGGTGTATAGTGTCAGTCAGTGGTCTAGTTTCTTTTTTTTTTTTTTTTGCATGCTGGCCAGATATCTCTTTTGCATTGTGTGCTTGAGCCCTTTTTGTCAAATATTAATTGGCCATACAAACATGGGTTTATTTTGGGGCTCTTTATTTTGTTCCATTGATCAATGTACCTGTTCTTATGCCAGTGCCAGGCTGTTTTGATTGCAGTGGCCTTGTAGTATGTTTGATATCAGGTGTTGTGATCCCTCTTGCTTTGTTCTTCTTTCTCAAGATTCCTGAGGCTATTTGGGATCGTTTTTGATTCCATATAAATTTTTGAAATATTTTTCCTAAATCTGAAATATGTCATTGATATTTTAATAGGAATTACACTGAATCTATAGATTGCTTTGGGTAGTATGGACATTTTAATGATGATATTCTTCCAATCCAAGAATACACAAATGCTTCCGTTTATTTGTATCTTCCTTAATTTCTCTCCTCAATGTTCTGTAGTATTCTGAGTACAGGTCTTTTACCTCCTTGGTAAAGTTTATTTCTAGGTACTTTATCTTTCTCGTCACTATAATAAATGCAATATTTTCCCTAGTTTCTCGTTCTGATATTTCATTATTATGTACAAAAATACTGTCAATTTCTAAATATTGACATTGTATCCATCTATTTTGCCAAGTTCACATCTTAGGTCAAGTCATTTTCTGGTGGAGACTATAGTTTTCTATTACAATGTCATGTTGTCTGCAAATAATGACAGTTTTACTTTCTCCTTTCCAATTTGGAAGTTTTATTTCTTTTCTTTTCTGATCACTGTGGCTAGAACTTCCAATACTATGTTGAAGAAGAGTGGCGGAAGTAGTCAACTTTTTCTTGTTTCTGATCTTAAGAGGAAAGCTTTTAGTTTTTACCCATTGAGTATGTTTGCTGTAGTTTCTCATATATGGCCTTTATTATTTTAAGGCATGATCTCTCTATTCCCAGTTTGCTAAGTATTTTTATCATAAATAGGTGCTGGATTTTATCAAATCTTTTTTCAGCATCTACAATATGATCATGTGATTTCTATCCTTCATTTTGTTTATGTGGTATATTATGTTTATTGATTTGTGAATATTTTGCTATTCTCCATCTCCTGGGATGAATCCCACTTCATCATGATGTTAATCTTTTTAAGGTATTGCTGGATCTGGATTACCAATATTTTGTTGAGTTTAGCATCTATGTTCATGAGTGATATTGGCCTGTAGTTTTCTTACTTTGTTGTATTTTTATCTTGTTTTGGCATTAGCATGATGCTGGCCTTGTAAAAAGAGTTTGGGAGTGTTCACTTTTCTTGAATTCTTGGAATAGTTTGAGAAAGATAGGTGTTAGTTCTTCTCTGAATGTTTGGTAAAATTTAACCGTAAAGCCATCCAGTCCAGAGCATTTGTGTGTCAGAAGCTTTTTGTTTACTGCTTCAATTTCACTAGTTGCTATTGGTCTGTTCCAGCGTTCTGCTTCTTCTTGATTCAGTTTTAGAATATCGTATGTTTCTAGAAATTTGTTCACTTCTTCCAAGTTCTCCAATTTTATGGCATATAGTTGTTCATAGTAATTTCTTACAATCCTTTGTGTTTCTATGGTATCGATTGTAACTTCTCTGTCATTTCTGATTTTATTTATTTGGGTCCTCTCTGTTTTTTTCTTGATGAGTCTAGTTAAATCTTTGTCATTTTTGTTTATCTTATCAGAGAACCAGCTCCTGGGTTCATTGATTCTTTGAATTGCTTTTTAGCCTCTATGTCATTTAATTCTGTTCTAAACTTGATTATTTCTTTCCTTCTACTTGCTCTGGGCTTTGTTGTTGTTCTTCTAGTTCTTGTAGGTGTAAGGCTAGGTTGTTTATTTGAAATTTTTCTATCTATTTTATGTAGCCCTGTATTGCTATGAACTCCCCTCTCAGGACTGCCCCTATGGTGTTCTATAGGTTTGGGTTTGTTTTGTGTTCTTTTTCTTTTGTTCCCAGATACTTTTTGATTTCTTCCTTGATCTTATTGTTAACTCATTCCTCATTTAATAACATACTATTCAATCTCCATGTATGTGAATGTTTTAAAGTTTTTTCCTTGATGTTAGTTTCTAGTTTCAAGCCATTGTGATCCAAGAGGATGCTTGATATGATTTCCATTTTCTTGAATTTTTTCAGGCTTGTTCTATGTCCTACCATGTGATCTGTCTTTGAAAGTGTTCCATTTGCATTTGAAAAGAATGTACTTTTTGCCTCTTTGGGGTGATAGATTTTGTATACATCAATTAAATCCAGATGATTTAGAGTGCTGTTCAATTCCACAATGGCCTTGTTGATACTTTATTTGGAAAATCTACCCATTGTTGACAGTGGGGTGATAAAATCACCAATGAGGACTGTGTTTCTGTAGATATCTTTCTTGAAGTTCTCCAAGATTTCCCATAAATATTTAGGTGCTCCAAAGTTGGGTGCATATATGTTTTCAAGCATTATATGCTCTTGTTGGACTACTCCTAAAGTACTAGGTAGTGACCTTGTTCATCTCTTGTTATGGCCTTTGTTTTGAAGTCTATTTTGTCTGATATAAGTATTGTTACCCCAACTTCTTTTTTATGTCCATTTGCTTGGAATATTTTTTCCATCCCCTCACTTTCAAACTGTGTAGATCTTTTTTTTCAGGTGGGTCTCTTATAGACAGCATGTATGCAGGTTGTGTTTTCTTATCCATTCAGCTACCCTATGTCTTTTAATTGGAGTATTTAAATATTGTAAAAGTAAAAATATTACAAAAAAGTAAAATATTACATTTTACTTTTAATATTGATAGGAACTTTATCATTGCCATTTTTCCCTTTGTACCTGTGTTCCTCTCTCTTTCTCTCCCTTTCTTATCTCTTCTTAAAGTGGTCCCTTTAGCATCTCTTGGAATGCTGGCTTGGTGGAGATGTACTCTTTTAGCCTTTTGTTTCTGTCGGGAATACTCTTCATTTCACCTTCCATTTCAACTGAGAGACTTGCTGGGTAGAGTCATCTTGGTTCAGGCCTTTGCTTTTCATTGCTTGGAATATTTTGTGCCATTCCTTTCTGTCTGGTAGTGTTTCTGTTGAGAAATCAGCTTTGTATGTTATTATTTTTTCTACCTTGCTTCCTTTAAGATTCTCACTTTGTCTTAAAATGTTGCCACTTTAATTATGATGCACCTTGGATTGGGCTTCTTTGAGTTCTTCTTGATTGGGACCCTCTGTGCTTCTTCAATTTGTGTGACTTTTTCCATCACAAGTTAGGGAAGACTTCTGTCATTACTTTTTTCAAACAGGTTTTCTAGTGTATTCTTCATTTCCTTGTGGCTCTTCTTCATAGTTTCTATGTCCTTTTTCATGTTGGTGTAGTTCTCAGTTAAGTTTCTTGTAGCTTTTATAGAGTTCCTTGTATTTCTTACTGAGCTCCTTGAGCATCCATATAACCATTATTTGCAACTCTATGTTTGATAGATTGCTTGCCTCTTTTTCATTTAGTACCCTTTCTAGGGATTCCTCCTTTTCTTTCAATTGGGGGTAGTTTCTTTGTCTCCCCATTTTAGATGACTCTTCTTGTTTGCTTGTCTCCTTAGATTGATCTGCTTTAACTCCCTGTCTTTGTGGGGTGGCCTTCCATGATAGGTGATCCGTGGGACTCTGTGGTGCAGTCTCCTTGATGTCCTGAGTGGATGCTTTTGGGATGCCCTTTATGCCATTTATGCAAGCTTTTTTGTTGTAATTGGGTTTTGGTTGTTTGGGGGTCATTCTTTGGTGGATTCTTCCCTCTGGTTGAGTGACTGAAAGTCACTCCGCCTACCCCATTTGTATGCTGTTGTGCAGGTGCTGCCAGAACAAAAGGAAACAACCCAGGCAACAAAACCCACACTTGCAAATACAACCCCCACCCACAACCATACTATCAACAACAAATTAGTAAATATTAATAAAAGTGTAAAGGGATTAAGACTATTTTAAGAAAGGAAAAATGAATATGAGATGACTAACTGAAAGAAAATGATTTTGAGAGGGTAGGGGCAATAGAAATAATCAGAGTGGGGAATAGAGTCAAAGCAAAGAAAGAAAAAATATTTACATCATAAATAAAAAAAGAAAGGAAGAAGACAAAATGGAGTAAGCGAAGAGAAGGGTATAGGTGAGATTAAAAAACAATTTTTAATCATGACAAAAACAGGGAGCATTGAAGAAAAACATCCACCACAGCAATATCAATGACAAATGAAAAAAGATTAATACAGATGGAAAGGGAATAAGAAGGAAAAAAGAAAGAAAAAATGATATGAGGCTTCTAAAGTAAAGAAAAATTATTTTGAGGTGATAGAGGGGAAGTAATAATAAGAGTGAAGAAGAGTGAAGAGGGAAAAGTAAAATTTAAAACAAAAAAGAAAAGGAAGAACAGGAGGAATGCAAAATTGAACATGAGAGGAAAACAGTAATATTTGAGGTCTGAAGTACAAGCATAGTGAGCACCTAGGAATAAAATTGAAGAAATGCAACAAAAACCACCATACCAACAACCAAAGAGGAAAGATTAATAAAGGTGGAGAGAGAATAAGTGTATTTTAAGAATGAGAAAAGAATGTAAGATGACTAATGACAAGAAAGATAATTTTGAGAGGCTGGAGTGGGGAGAAATAGTAAGAGTGCAGAGTAGAAACAAGTCATAGGAAGAAAAAATAAATTTTAAAATAAAAACAAGAAGAGGATGGAAGAAGGCAAAATGGAGTCAAAGAAGGGAGGAGTGAAATATGAGATTTGAAATAAACTAAAAAATAGTGAAATAATAGGAACAAACTTGAAAAAATATATAAGAATGTTAAAAAAGCTATGCAGGAGAAAAATAATGCAAATAAGGAAGAAGACAACAGTGGAATTTGTCTCAGCAGAATCTAATGTTTGCCATGGTCTTCTCTTTTGGCTCCACCCCTGGTGATGTCACATGGAGTCCTAGTCAGGCCCTAGGCAGCCTGTTCCAGGTTACAAGTAATCCACAGTCTGTGGCTGTCTCCTTTAGGCTTGTCTGGTCCCCAGGGTTCTGCCCTGTTGGCAGAACATTAGCACAAGGCCCAGGAATGGTTCATTTAATGACCCAAGAGCACTGCTTCCCTTGGTCAGCCCCAGGGAATACTGTTCGGTCTTCAGGGAAGATGATGGTAGTGTTTCCCAGCCCCCTCATCACATGTCTTGGTCTGTCCCAGATTATTTCCAGTAATATGTGGTTTCTGGTGAATTAGCTGTCCATTTCCTGTGAAGGGCCAATCTGTATAAAAAAAGGCTGCTTGTTCCTAGTTGGCGCAGACAGCAGCTCAAAGAGCTGAGGCTGGGTGGGGCCCTGAACTCCCCTTGCTGTGCCTGTCTCTAATCTCTCTGCTCCTCTGTTTTCAGTGGATCAGGGCCCAAGGAATAGCGTAGGTCGCTCGTAATGTCCGATGGAAATTCAGAAAGGGCTTTCAGAGCTTTTCCTTCTTTCCCCTGTGGCTATGCACTGAGCAAGGGGCTCCTGAGCCTGGCCTCACTGATCTGCAGAGCCTGTAACCCCACTGGTGGGAGTTAGGCACACCTTCCCATGAAGGGACCTGCCTAGCTGCAAGGAAGCTCTGGTGGTCAGCTCCTGGCCATCCTATCCCCAACCTGCTGCTCTCACAGAAGACTCAGCCCCAAGCTATCCACTCTGCACAGTCCCCTGCTTACCAGCCATGCTGGGTCACGTCCTACAATCTCTCCAGTGTACACTTCCACTCTGGTTTCTTTGTTGGCAGAGCTGCTCCATGCACAAGCACAAGGTTTCTGTTGAGTTTCGAGTCTCCCTTCATATCTTTTAAAAGAGTTTCTATGTGGACCCCACACTGCAGCTCCAAGCCCTCGGGGGCCAGTTCTCCGTACACTTCACCTCCCTCAAAAGAATAAA